>JARDUL010239865.1:0-16663 GCA_030265205.1 Dirona pellucida
TTTTTCCCCTGCCCCCCCCCCCCCCCCCCCCCCCCCCCCCCCCCCCCCCCCCCCCCCCCCCCCAAAAGAAAAAAAAGAGAGGCAACGAATGTAAATTTGTTTAAACAAGATTAAAACATTTCATTTCTACTGGAACTTACTTATGATTGTCTTTTACTCAATTGATTGTAAAGCGCATTGAGCATAAGCTGGTCAGGACTATGCGCTGTATAAAAGCTATGTATTGCCTTAATAATCTTGATCCATAGATTTTCCAGCTCTGTATTGGGTCATGTGTACTGGCTGGGCACAGACTTACACTTAACCTGGAAAAGTTTTACCCGTGTCTGTGCATCAATGCCTTCTGCTTATACTGTCCTCGGCCAGACACAGAGCTGGTCCCAAGACTGTTAAATTACGGCACTATAGGAACGATAACAAACTAACAAACATCTACAGCTGGACGAGTGTAAGCAAGTCCTTAAGAGCCCTGAGGTCCATAGAGCTGGTACTTATCCCAGTTTCTGTAGCGAGAAGCAGACAGAGTGACAATACGTAACCCTTCTGGATATGACGCTGGTCTATTGCAGATTACTTCTCTGTCTCTATTGTTACACATGGGTCGAGTGAGGCAATTGGAGTAAATAAAAACAACAAGGTAACTGGAATAGGATTCAAACCAACGACCTTCGCCATGAGAGTCTGTCGTCTTATTAACCACTTCGCCATCGCGCCTCTTAGAACAGAGCACAACAGCATTACAAATTCATATTAACTGGCGATGATATTTCATTATTCTATCTGAACAATAAGAATTATTTTCAAAACAAAAATTGACAGCATGGCAATGTCCTCATTGATATAAAAAACATCCATTTGGAATTTACCTGGACCGTTATCACAAAATTCCTCAAACAATTTTTCATATTATTATAATCAATGTCTTTTAGAATAGACGTCTACACTTTGTACATCATGAATATCCAAATATCAATACTGATGACACAGACGTCACCTAGGAAACATCTGAAGCACACATTGACAAAAGGTTACCATGTAACGCTCCCAAACTTTGACGAGCTTCGAATTTGATCTGGGAAAAAAAAAGAAAGACAAAGAAGAAAATATAGACTCCTACATTGTCTAAAAACTGTTACCTAAATTTCCATTTAAAATTGTGAAAAACATTTCAACACATTCATTAATTTCAAAAATGTTATGTTCTCTCTCTATTATTTTTTTGTTCTTAATTAATCATCCTAGAACTTTAAAACAAAACAAAAAAATTGTTTTAAATGTTAGCAAGATGACATTGTTACCTGAAAATATCCAACTCAAGAGCTGTGTCTTTATAAGTGTATAGAAAAGAACTGACTTCCGACTTTGTCCACATCCATTGGGCCCACTGCTCAATTAGCTGCAAAATTTTTAACAAAAAGTTGATGACAAAAATCTGCGCATCAATTTGATTGAAGTTAATGTTATAAAGGCAAAAGATGCAATGCATTATTAATTTCAGCGACAAATTGGGTACAGCAACACAACTAGGTACGATCAAATTTGCATCAGTAAGTATTCATTGTTATTTTTTTTTATATATATATATACATTGGGTTCCAGTCGAGTCAGTATCATCTGAGAACATTAGGAATTAACATAACCAAAAAACTACTAGGTATGATAAATGGTCTTGACACAGAAGAAGAAAACATCTAGAATTTTGTTCTTAATCTACCTCGAAGAGGTTGCTTTTAGAGGCATGCATTGTATATCATTCCAAATATCATTCAAATAGCAATCAGAGATACAAGAAAGATACATGGGAAAGAACTGCTTGGGCAACATTGACCAGGAAATAATATTTTTGCTCTCAACATTCTCTCCTAAGAAAGCAAATTAATGTGCATAGTTAGTTTTTCCCTCATAATTTCCCTACTATGTGCAGAGCTTAAACTTCCTCTAGAGACATATTATAATAAAATAAACCCCTTAGACTTCGAAAACTTCTCAACCAAGACGATAAAGATGTCTCATATTTCATTTTTAGCTATCATGTGGGGAAATCAAAGTACCACATTTTTCAAATGTGCAATGAAATGGGTGAGGTAGTACTATGAAGCTATGACCTAAGGGCTTTCAATAAAAGTTCAGTTTCAACCACAATGCAAACAAAAAATATACATCTCCAAGGTGGGAAAAAAAATTGTATAAATGAGACTTACCTTCTCATAAATGTCTATAAAGATGTCCCTTGATTCACGACTGTGGTTCAAGCCATAGGCAATATTGATTATTATTTTTGACACACCCTGAAAAGAATATTGTTTTTGTTTTTAACAAATGTAAAATCTAACCTTTGCACTACTTACAAATGGGATAATGTAACTTAATTGAAACTCTTCTTTTCATTTCTCTTCTTTTGTTTAAGAAAATGACGATTATTAAAATAAAATTGTTCAGTTTACTACAAATAATTCTCAACTTAAAAAGGTACCATGAAATAATGCTAATGCAATAATGTTGAATTATCATGCTTAAGAGCCTTGTTCTCCTCGGCAGCAAATTCCTTCAGTTTCACAGCGCAAGGATTGTCACAAAAGCAACAGCAGACATATTCATTGACAGCATTTACCTTGTGCTGAACAGTAAGCTGCTAATGATGTCCATAAGAAGATAAGCCTACTGTGTTTAAAACTAAAAGCCTTGAGGGACACATTGATCGACACATTGCACTGTGGTACATTCTCATCCCTCAACTTGTTGTGTGTAACCTTATGCGTTTACCCTTCACTTGTTAAAGCTGAAGAGATCAAGCCAAGCAAGAAAAATAATCAAACTTCTAAAATTATGACTTGCTGTGAATGGAATCAGATAAACCAAATAAATGTAGCCTCACTTAGTCAGAGATACTCACTCTAAAATTTGAATCCATCTCATTGAGAACTCTTTCCCGAACAACAGGCTGCAAAGCTCTTCGCATCATTCTAAAATTTTAAAAAGTTAAAGAAAACAAAATAATACATGATGCTTGCGATAATCATGTTAAGATAATGAGAGCAGAGACTTTTCTTTTCAACTTTTTTAGTTTTTATCTTGGTTTCCTTTTTCGACATTCCTCCTCTTTAAAGTCCATCTGCATTAAAACTTGTGGAATAGAACATTGAAAAACGGTATTACTCTCACTGTATTATGTAGACTTGACAAAATTCGGAGGCGTGATGGCCAAGTGGTTAAGACAGCAAACTCTCATAGCAAAAGTCATGGGTTTGAACCCTACCACACTGACCTTGTTGTTTTTTGGGGGGGCAAGAAACTTTACTCTAATTGCCTCATTCAGCCAAGGTGTAGAAATGGATACAAGCTTACCAGCTCTATGGGCATCAAGGCTCTTAAGGACTATGCTTTTAATTGTTGTTGTTGTTGTTCATACAGATTGTGCAAATTTCAACTGGCCAGTCACACCTGATCGACGGACAAGCAGAGTTAACCCACAGTCCACTAAAGTGTCAGTCCCTAATTAAATAGTCCAGAACTATATCTAGTAATTTAATCTTTTACAATGACGGACCAGCAGAGTTAACCCACAGTCCACTAAAGTGTCAGTCCCTAACTAAATAGTCCAGAACTATATTATCTAGTAATTTAATCTTTTACAATGACTGAAATTGCTACTTATAATTAGTTATGATTTAACATGTGGTACATTAAGGCATCAGTTTTGAAAAAGGAAAGTCCAAAATAAAAGGCATTACCCTCTGTGCTCTTCTGTGTAGTCTTTCTCTGTCAGAGATTTGACTTCTCGGAGGTCCAACAGAAAATTCCGGTCCATGTCAACATCCATGTCTTCGTGATTGTGACATGCTAATGCAAAATGTCACGATTTATATGAAATTTCTCAGAAGATCAGTAGGTAAAACAAGAAGAGATAAAATTAGAAACACTAGAATAAGGGATAAAGTAAATGCAGAAAGCTTAGAAAATATAATAGAGAGAAATCAACCTAGATGTTTTGGACATGTAAATAGAATGAATGAAAGTAGGATTGCGAAACAAATTCTAAAATGTAAGCAACAAGGTAAATTACCAAGAGGTAGACCAAAGAAAGTATGGCAAGAAACAATATCAGAGATGATAGAAAAGAGCGGGTGTAGGTATTTGGATGCAACGAGGAAGACTCTGGATTGAGATCAATGGCGAAAGTTTGTCCCCACTTAACCTTACATAGAAAGGTAGAAAGGAAATTGATAAAGAAAGAAAGAAAGAAAGAAAGAAAGAAAGAAAAAAAGAAAGACTACTTTATATTTCAAATTTTCAACAAAGTTCTTAAATCATTTTAAAATACAAGAGCAAAAGAATTTAGAATTTAGTTTTAGTTTCAAACACATATATAATTATACTGTTCACAATGGAAGAGCACTAAATGGTAATAAACGATTAGGAGTGAGAGAGAAAATATAGGTTAAATCATCCAATAATTCAACATTTAAACTTTAATCAACAATTTTCTTTCCCAATGGAATATAGTATGATGAGTTTTACAAAATTGGTCGGAAATAATTAAATCAATAACTAAAATCCACAGATTTTCTTTTATAATGAAATTAGAAAATGAAAAACAAATGATCTGTCTCCTGGTAAAGGATGCATTCAGAATGTAATCTTATGGTCATTTGATTTACTTAAAACCAAGCAAATATGAAGCATATTATCTTTTTACCTTCTGAGCTATATGACCAATTTGAAATCATATGATTTGCACAAACAGCAAAATCTGTAAAAGTCAAGTAGCTAAGTTTCTTCTTGCCAGTCTCAAATCTATTATTGATGATGAAAACTATGGCTGCATACTCTCTGAAATAAAGCAAACAAAGAATGTTTCATGACAAACAATATGAAAAAAATAACAAAAAACCCATTAAATCATGACAAATAAGTTGAAAAGAAGAAATCACCCTGATTATGAAAAAAAAGGGGTCAACATCAGACATTCAATTTCTTTGGGAAAGCTAGAAAGACGGTTCAACTAAATAGACTTTTCCTGAAAACAGGATAATTTCAGAGAGCAGGTCTCAATGACCAAACATAAATGAGGAAACATTCATATTTTCACCTAAAAGGAGGGTTAGCTCCGCTATCTTCATTAAAGCTGACTGCATAATATTGGAACCGAAACAATTTTTTATGTAATCTGCAGACTAAAACTATCTTTAAACTTTCATAATACCAGTAATTGAAGACAAAATAAATATAATCATCGTTAGAGATTGAGAGAAATATATGCTTAAAGCTTATATCAGTGTTGACTCAGGACTTGTGCTTGTAAGGTAATAGGAATCTTTTGAATAAGATGCATCTTGAAAATGTGTACACATGCATGTAAATCAAACGTAACAACATTGAAATGAAGGAAAAATGGTGTTTAATAGAATCAACTTACTTGGCAAGACTCTTATGAAGGCAAAAATGGGTTTGAATGTTGTCTACCAGGCGACCACTCATCTCTTCAACAGTCTTAAAGACACGTTTCACATTGTCAAACTGCAAAGATGTCATGACATCGAGTTAGTCAACAGTACATTCCAAGCCTTCAAACTGACTTTGCTCCAACAGAAAGCAATTTTCAATCGTAAGTCCACAATACAAGAATCGTGATATATTGGTCGATATAATCACTTTCCAACTACATCAATGCTTTATATTATATATTACCTTCCTACAATTTAAGTAATTCATATTTAATCTTAAAAACTATTCATACCTGACGACGACAACTTTTAAGAGGCACATTCAATTCTTCACTGATGTCGTCAAGGTCTTTTCTACTTCTTGCATTAAGTTTTCGTCCAAATACCTCACGTATGACTGCAGGGTCAAAATGGTAGTATCTGGAATGCAGATTGTAGAATCATTACAAGACATATCTTATTGTTACAATCCATTAAAAACATGAAATGAATTCACTAAATACATTGCCTCAAATTTGTTCCAGCAGTATGTGCTTCGTAAAGACATATAAAAGCAAATATCACATAAGATTGGGGGTGAAGAAATTGACACAGTGATTCATTAGGAGTTCTGAAATTATTTTGTTGGGAAACACAATAATGTGGTGGATAAGTAATCCACCCCTGATACAGAATGTACCCAAGTTTGAACCAAGTGTTGCTTTTACTAAAGATAATGGTCAGGATTAGGGTTAGTGACTCTTTACGTGAGAGTGGAGCTAGAACTAGAACACTAGTTTTATCAAGGTTCAGAAAAGAACTGACTACTGTTGCAATGTAAAAAAGTGGGTCATTTGTAGCCACTGCTGGACAAAAGTAAAAGCATAATCTACCCCCTCCACCATCAGAACATGTGAACTGCCTCAAACAGAGTGAAACTTCTCTGTGAAAAGGCATGCACATTTAATTTAGCTTGCACTTGCACACTTCACATTGAAAAAGAAGAAAATAAACAGGTCAGAGCAAATAATCAAAATAATCATTAGCCACTTCTTTTCATAAATTCTTTTCATTCAGGAATCACCACCTGAATAATAATAATCGTCTACAAGTCTTACCTCTCTTCAAAAGATGATCAATACATTTTAGGCTGAAATTTCAACTTCAACAATTGCCACGAACTCTTTAAGATATACATATTTATGAAACAATTTGGCACAGATATAACTCAGATAAAGTGTGAGATTAATATTCCCATCTTTATAGGCAGTTAACAGATATCTAGATATATGATTTACTCTTAGCTCTCTGAAGATGGTAGGGTAATATCAACTATATTTCTCTTATTTTTCTTTACAAGTAAAACGTAACTTCCTTACTTTTGGACAAGCATGTGCACAGTTTCGGCATCAAACTGATACACAAGTTGATGACTCAATTGTGGGGGATTTTTAAGCATTTCTTCAAGTGCTGCAAACAAGCGGTAGTGATCCACTACCTCACTTATCAAATCATCTACAGTTGCGCCATAGGCTTTGAGGGCTGTCTTTCCTTGCAGAACTCTAGCAGCCTCAGAAACTAAACACAGAGGGAAACAAAAAGTAGCAATAAATGGCAAGAATGTCATATTTTTAAAATTTTAAACATGCTATTAAAAAAGTTTATCCACATCATTAGGCAGTGAAAAAATTTGGATTAGACAACGACCTCAGCATTAGTGGCCAATGTGAGATCCTGAGTTTGAATCATAGAGTTAGAGTTAGAGCGCAACTGATGCTGAGTCCTGGGAAAGACTCTTTTCATATTTTTTCCTCACTCGATTCAGGTTAAATGAGTACCTAGCTACAGACAGAGAAAAATATTGTCAGTATGATAGTATTATGGTGCAGACTAACACTAACAGGCTTGTATACTGACTGTATGCTCCCAGAGTCAGAGGAGTTGAAAAGGATATATTTAAAGCGACAGTCTGCTGGGGAATAAATGATGTTGTAAAGACTATGAACCTGTGCTTGTCTGGTATGTACTATATATACGCCACTATCTTTCTACACTTGACAATCATTTTAAAAATATTTTTAGTTACCCCAAGTTAGTGTTAGTAGTACTATATAGTACTAGTAGTTGACGTAGTAGTAGTAGTAGTAGAGTAGGGCCATGAAAAGAGAACCTCTAACTTTCACTCTAACTCTAACTCGAAGTCTAAGTCTAAGTCTTAGACTAATTCTAAATCATGTACTTGATAACTTTACCTGTACACCCTTTAAGCCACAGCTCATATACTTCAGGGTTGATTATGCAGTGATTGCCGACAAAAACTTCAATCTCATACATCTTAAAATTGGACAAACTCAGGCTATTTGATGAATTTGTTGTCTGCTAACAATGGTGTCTTTTCGAGTTGTTGATGTTATACCGGAAAGACGACTAAACATTTTATCCATTATTTCGTACTTCCAATCCACTTCTTACTTTCACTTTCGATTTCTATTCCGCTGAAATTTCAGGCTTTTGTGTTTGAACATCTCAAAACAATGATGTATTGCTTTGATATTGTTTTCTTCACATGAGCCCCACAACTTACCTCACAATTGAATTCCCTATTACTTACTTAATGTTTTAAAGCCCCATTTGTGTTTACAAATGAATCGAAAGCAACCAATACCAGTTGTATCCGATGCGTATTACAAACAAGTTGATCTTACAGATGTCCATGTTGCAAATGTTTCTGATAAAAAATACGCTTCAAGTATCATGAAGTAAGATTATTACTTTTTATTTTTATTTGATAACTTTTAAGTAATTTTATCCACGATAAGTTGTGATGATGCTCCGAGAGTGTTATAATAATAGGCTCGTTGAAGAACGTTGAGGCGTGCAAATATTTTTAAAAATAATTAGCTTTATAACTTTGTTATTATTATTATGTTTTTCTCAAAGATGGAATTATAATTTATGAATATATACAAAGTGCATCTAACAAAATGTGTAATAATATATAAATAAAGGTAGCTATAACATATGAGAAGCAAGTAAGAATCAAGCACATCTCTCTCTCTCTCTCTCTCTCTCTCTCTCTCTCTCTCTCTCTCTCTCTCTCTCTCCCCCTCACTCTCTCTCTCCCTCTCTCTCTCTCTCCCTCAATCGTTCTCCCTCACTCCCCCCCCCCCTTAATAAAAAGGTGTTTCCTTCACCCAAACACACACACACACAAGTGACTGTAGTGAGTGAGCAACCCAGCATGTAAGAACCTGTTTAACTGTAAACTTAAATATGTTCATAATTCAGTAATTATTTTAACGTTTTGTTATTCCTGTGGTATTATTGGTGTTGACAAGCCATGTCTATTGTGGCCAGTGAATAGACGGGTGACCGCCTGGGTTCTAAACCCGTCAACGACAAAAAATATATACATAATGAAATGTATTGGCTCACCAGCACTTGTGTCCTTAGGTAAGACACTTTGCCCTGCTTACCTCGTCGTATCGGAGATGGACGTTAAATTCAGAGGTCCCCTCGGTTGTAAGCAGCGTTTGTCTTTGTCCAAAAATTGTATTTGCGCCTAACACTAACAGGCAGCTTGTGGCGTATTAAGGGTTGAGTGTTCCGTTGCTTACCTCGAGGTAAATAAATGTGCTACTGTAAAGCGCTTAGAGTATGGTGATAATCGTGGATAAGCGCTATAAATGCCATTTATTATTATTATTATTATTGTTATTATTATTATTATTATTATTATTATTATTATCATATAACTATATTCTTATTTATTTTGCCATGTTATTACCATCTTAACTAATGGTAAAATCTAATAAAACCATGTAGTTGGGTTATTTTATTGCCTGAGTGAGAATAATTCAATCTTTTTTCCTCCATTTAACAGACAGTTACAGCAATTGTATCCTTTAGGTTCATTGCAACATTTGAAGAGGGTGAGAGCATCCAGTAAAGGTATTATTATTATTATGAATCTTTTATTTATAATGAGCACAAAGATCACTTGTTATCAGTTTTCATGATAACAAATTGACTCTTAAAAAGTTTAGATAGATTCACTTACCATATCTTCATAAATTTAAGATTTATTTTTTCTACCTATATTATGACTACGACTTGAAGTGAAAATTCCCTCTACACGTGATTGTAAATACCAAAAGTAGTCATTACTGCCACAAAATGTTTAAGAGAAGGTTAATGATGATGTACTTTACTGTTAGAAGATGCGGCATGCATTGAAATGCCTTTATACTGTCAACTTTAGGTCCAAAGCAAAGTTGGCATATGTATATTGTCTGACATGATTTCATAAATTCATCATAATTCAAGAACACTTGATTGATTTTGTTTGAAATTGAGGGTTTATTCCATTCTCTATTTAAAATGGATGGAACACATACTTTTATTTACTTAGCTTTTAATTGAAAACTTTTGTTTTTGGTATATTTTTTAAATCTCACATAGGTAATATTATATTCTAATGATGTTTTACCCAGATGGGCCATTACAAATCATACTCTACAAGGTTTCAGAAGCGAACAAGTCAGAAATCACATTGATAAAAAACACTAGCAGCAACTTAGACAAAGAAGACATCATGCCAGATATTTCATCTATTGAAGGTCTGGGTAATTCATATCATGTTAAAGTTCCATCATCACCCCCGCTCACAAGAAAACAATATGATGAAGCTATCAAGTACTGGCCTGTCAACTTTCATGAAGACAAACAGTAAGACTGCATGCAAAATTTGTTTCTTATCCTTCAATTTTCCTTAATTTAAAAGTTTTTAGTTATTTGGAGATCCAGTTTCCCATGTCCAGCCAAAGCTGATCCATATATTTTATCAACCAATTTAAATCAATGGGTCACATTTTTGTCATCTTAAAAGTAGGACCCTGATATATATAACCGAAAGATCACTTTTTAAAAATATTGTGTTAACTGATGAATGGGTGCTTTACTGAAAGTGTACAACAAATGAATGGGTGGGGTGAGAACTTGAAAATGGACGGTCTCAGTCAGTCTTCAATAGATTCCAGTAATCATTTGACAGCTGTGCCGCCATGCATGTCTTTACATTTCTTCATTAAGGTACTGTGGATTGGGAGAGTATATATCATGATCTGATTCTGATAAGATTTAAATTTGTTTTATTATAAAGTAAGACTTTACTCAAGAATGCAACTACAGCAGAACTCGGACTCGACGAGCTAGCTCGGTCAGTTTTAATAGTTCGTTGGATGCAAGGTTCGTTGGAGCCAAGGGCATAAGCCCCCCAAGGGAAGTAACCACAGTAAAAAATGTGATTCGCAAGTTTGTACTTCAGGTTCATCATTTTCTCTCTGTAGCCTATTATGCACTTGGCCCACCCCTATTGCATGGCAAGATATGGCCTGCGATACATTTCTATAGTTTTGTTTCTTGTCAGTCGGCAGCAGACCTTTTGTAGTTCGAATTTCAACTAGATGTCTAAGTAGATTAGCAATTTTTTGTGAGCTTGCCTACACTTCTGGTTCGTTGGAACCGAGCGTGGGTCTGAGATTAGTTAGTTCGATAAAAGATATTTTACCTAAGTCAATGAAGGAAAAAAACGGGAATATTTCTCTGTTCGCTGAATGCAAGGTGTTCTTTGAGCCCGAGTTCGTTGGATTCGAGTTCTACTGTATTAACATTGAATTTGGTATTATAAATTAAATGACTTAGATTACACAAAATGTACATTTTATTTGTCATTTTCCTAGAATTGCTCACCTTTTATCAGGGAAGTACTTCAGTGAATCTCAAATTGAAGTCTTTGAAAAATATATGGCTGAAGCAGTCAAGATTGCAAAAAATGGCTCTGGAAAAGGCCAGGTATAGTCTGTTTTGCTTTTTAGATATGAACTAAGATATTAACTTTTTTAACTTTGAACATCTTACCAAAGAAGTTGTCAGTATTTTGAAATGCAAGATTTTTTTGGTTACAAATAAGGATCTTTATCAGAATAGTTCAATATTTAAATTAAACAATGTCACCAAAGATATTTGTTATTGCCTTAACCTTTAACCCTCAATTATGAAGAGATGAAGACATTTTTTGGATGAAGGTGTTTTAAGTATAGTATAAGTATAACATACATAACTGAATACTTTTCCATCATATTTCAACCCTTCTATTTTTTGTTTTAGAAATTTTATAATTTGAATAACTTTTTGAATCAGCGTTTGCAATTTCCATTCCATTCCATATAGCTTCCAGTTGGAGCTATTGTTGTTGATCCAGCAACGAACACAATTATTGCCAAGGCATTTGATATGCGGAAAACCTACCATCCCTTACAGCATGCAGTAATGGTTGCAATTGACCTGGTGGCCCATTCACAGGGTGGTGGGATGTGGACTCATTCAGGTTAGGAGGGAGGCTTATCAATTGTTGGAGGAGAGATGGCCGAGTGGTTAAGCCAGCTAACTTTTATGATGAAAATTGTGGGTTCAAATCCTGCCCAAGTCACCTCATTCTTTTCCACAGGCAAGAAACTTTATTTCAATTTCCTCACTTAACCCAGCTGTAGAAATGGGTACCAGCTTACAACTGAGGAAGCAATTTGCGATAGACCAGCGTTCTATCCAGAAGGGTAACACATGGGAACACGATATATTTTGTCTGTTTTGTCAGCAGCCTCTCACCCAATCTCTAATATACAGCAGGCGTTGTCTGCTTCACTCTGTGGAAACTGGGTTAAGCATCTGCTCCATGGGCCTCAAGGCTCTTTAGGACTTACTTATCAATCTGTGTTCTCAAAAGACATTGATAATAATTTGATGTCACACGATTTAATTTAGATTTGTAGTTGGATTTATAAGCAATCAACAGGGTTTGAATCTATTCTTTATTTATTTGTGGCAGTTCAGTGTGAGTTTAGCTGCCCATGATCAAAAGTTAATTCATTTCTTCTTAAAATCCAGAGGAGTGCAATATATTTTGTCTCTCTTTGTTTCATGTGCAGCTTTAGTGGTCATATGCAGGGTGTAAACTTCAAATATGAATTCCAAAACAATATATAATACCTGTCAAGTAAAATGATATAGCCTATATGCTTACTTCAAAGTTTCCATCACAATTTTCTCTGTTACTGGTAAATTTAATTTAAATTTAATCTTTATTATTTTAGTGATATTATTTGCAAATCTAAAGATCTCAAGATTCATTAAGCAAGCATATGGGTTTTTTTTCCATAGATGAGGATCTGTACCACCAGCCGTCACCAACAAAGTCTATTGACGGAGATAGGACAGGGCCATATTTATGCACTGGTTATGACCTTTATATTTCTCAGGAGCCTTGCGTAATGTGAGTCCGTTGAAAGCTATTTCATTTCTTTTTTGTTTTTAGATAACTTTGCATATAATATGTATTAGAAATAGAAATTTAAGTAATGGGAAAGGCAACAATGTTTGTTTGCTACACATCACGTACTGTATGAAATAACAGAGGAGGTTGATCAATGAACATCTGACAGTCTGCGCCCCTTATCTTAATGTGTTCATTACGTATGCTTTGTTTTATATAATAGAGACATTGTAAAGCGCAGCTGAGCACTCCAGGGTGGAAGTTGAGCGCTATATAAAGTCACTATTTACATTTACATTCCTTAACTAATCATCATCTATTTTCCTCCTTGTCTGGAAATCTTATCTGTCTCAGGACCTGTTTTCATGTCTCATTTGGGACCTGTTGTTTTTAAACAGAGATCACTATGTTTGGATTTTGGAAACATTGTTGCCTATGTGATTGTGTTATATGTGGTGAATGCTCAATTTGCTGAAACAAAAGATAATACCATATATTATACTCAAACCTCGTTTTACTGCTTCCCGCTAAACCGCCATCCTCGCATACCGCCAGCTTTTCACTGTGGTACGGATCGGTCACTATACAAAAACAGTGAAATAATTCAGTATTCTGCCATTGCCATTGCTATCTGCCAATAGTTCATAGGGTACATTTCTTAAGTGACTATATAGTTAAATATCACCCGTTACACCACCTGTTCCAAAAATGGCTATAAGCAAACAGTAGATAAGTAAGAAAAAGTAGACTCGGGGTCCCTGATACAAGTACAGAGTAGGGAGCAACCTTGCTCGGGAAATGGCATTGTGGAATTTTAATGGGAGTGTCCCGGCGCTCACGGTGATAGTGCGTGATCAACGTTGAGCATGGAGCGACGGCACACACATGCACACACACACATACACACATGCTGCTTTCGTTATACTGCCATTCACTCAATAACAGCAGCTTTCTAATGGCCCCGCGGTTAGCGGTATAACGAGGTTCGAGTGTACTTAAGGGAAAACCAATAACTCCTTTTTGGAACAGTTAGATTTATGCAGAGATTCTATGATTATAATATGCTTCTTCTTTAGTGCTCATACTCATCTGTTCGTAAATAAATTTTTTCAGGTGTAGCATGGCACTTGTGCACTCCAGAATTGGGAGAGTGTTTTATGGTTCATCCAACAAAACTGGCGCCTTGGGATCTCATTACAAAATTCACTGCCAGTCAGGTCTCAATCATCATTACAGTGTGTTCAAAGGTCTTTTAAGTCATGAAACCGACACACTCTACGGTATGGACAGCTGACACTGGTTTCCATCAGATTATGCTTATATTTGTAATATGTATATATACATTCATAACAGACTGAAGATATTTAGTGAAAGTAAAGAATTGTTAAACTTTTGCGTTTGGCATTTGGTTCATTTGTTTTTGTTGTTACCTCATTGATTTATTTTTTTAAGATATTTATATAACAGGCGGGGGTAAATAAGTCAGACAAGATAAAGGATTTATCAAACCAATTATGATTGACAAATGATGTTTTGGGATAGTGAGAAGGGGGTATAGAGCTATCCAAATTTTAAAAGAAAAAAAGTAAATGAATTCTTGACAACTCTATCATTCACTTTGCATTGTATTGTTTCAATAAGATTGGATCAAACTCTGAGTGTCATTAGGAAATAAAAAAATATATAATGCATTTATCTTTACTTGAGATAAAACATAAAAGATAAAGATAGGTTTATAGTCTATATCCCAGCACAAGTACAGGCTCATGATGTTACATCATTAATCAACATGCACCATGCTGTGCCATTCAATATCCTTCTCAACTTCCTGGGGAGAATAAATCAACCGGTTACTGTTAGGCTCATCATACTAACATACTAACAATATCTTTCTCTGCAGCCTGCCCAAGCCAGGCACTCATTCACACCTGAGTCAAGTGAGGAAAAATATGTAAAGAGTCATTCCCAAGGCCCTAACATCAGTAGCTCTGACAGGATTTGAACTCAGAACCTCTCTATCTTGAGTTGAGTGGCCTATAACCACTCGGCCACCGTTGGCATGTCAAGACCCAAAGCAATCCATAGCCATGTGTCATTATACAAGCTCTGGGTGCAAACTCTGAGATGAGACCAATATATGATAATAATAATAATAAATGGCATTTATAAAGCCCTTATACATGATCGTCACCATGTTCTAAGCGCTTTACAGTAGCACAATTACCCCGGGAAAGCAACTGAACACTCAATACGTCACACGCTGCCTGTTACTGTTAGGCGCGAATATAATTTTAGGACAAGGACAAACGCTGCTTACAACCGAGGGGTTCTCCGAATTTAACGTCCGTCTCCGATAGGGCGAGGTAGGCATGGTAATGGTAAAGTGTCTTACCTGATGACACAAGCGCCAGTGAGCCAATACATTTCATTATGTATATTTATTTTTTTTACGTTGGCGGGTTTAGATCCCAGGCTGTCACCCGTCTATTCACGCCCCCATCTAGGGACATTTGAAATATGGGTACAGCTTCAAGTCTAAAAGACTGCCTTTGATTTTATGACAAAATTCTCTCTGAATCTGTATCTGTATATTTTACTCTAAATTAACTCACAAATGAGCAACGTTTATGGAGATGAGTTACACGTTATTTGCACAAGTTCATACACAAAAGGAAACGAAAATTATACAATCAAAGCAGAAATAAAGGAGCAATGCTTATATGGGGATGAATGGTGATCCCTTTTAAAGTCGATAGGAATCAATCGAAAGGTTACTGATTTTATTGTGGGTCATCTGTACAGCATCGAATATTCTGCTGCTGAGAACGAGGCGATAAATATACTTGGACACAGCGGGCTGATCCATATAATATCCATACAGTTGTCTCGCACAGTGGGCTGATCCCCCGCCTTTCTTAATAATCTTGACCCATAGATTTTCCAGCTCTGTATCGGGTAATGTGTACTGGCTGGGCACCGACTTGCACTTAACCTGGATAAGTTTTACCCGTGTCTGTATCTGTATGAATACTGGAGTAGACTCGTTGTAGATTATAAGGACCCCAGGGTGGCAGTATCTCTTAAAACACACACATTAAATACTAAAACGTTAAAAACTAAAAAATAAAGTCATTAATGGTGAGATAGTGATGTCCTAATGGGTACAAAAAAGTACCCCTCTGCCTTCTGCTTGTAAACGTTCCTCGGCCAGACACAGAGCTGGTCCCTACACTGTTTAATTACGGTACTTTAATAGGGAACGGTAACAAACAACTCGGTGTATTGGTGACCCAAAAAATTGTGCGTTTAGACGACAGTGCATTTTTATGATAATTGGTTGTAAAGAGGAAGACTCTGGATAGTGATCAATGGTGAAAGTTTGACCGCACTTAACCTTACACCGAAATGTAGAAAGGAAACTTATAAGGAAAGAAAGCATTTTGGTGAAGCATAACGACTTCTAGATCTACTTTTTTTTCCCCCAAAGAATTCTTTGAATGCAAGAGATTGAAGGCGGACTTATAAAAACGTGTTGCATGTCAAGTCAGTCGTTTTGCATTTTGAGGGGGTCATTAGCGTTGTAAAATTCATTCGGTTACGTACATGAAAAAAAATCGTGCATTATGGCATCTGTGATTTGACGACGGACAGAGGTGGTATAGTGGTAAGTATTGTGGTCTTAGTGATGGAAAGATTAGAGGTGTTAGTACCAGATTTGATTACATCAACGAGCGTTAGACTGCACAGGAGTGGGACACAGCCGACTCTACTACTAATTGCTAGTACAGTGCAAGCCGTTTAATGGGGATGGCTCTGTACAGCGGAAATCCTCCCTATTAAGAGGGGTACTTTTTTTGTACCCGTTTGGGGCATCATTGTTCACACACACACACACACACACACACACACA
>JARDUL010240086.1:974-16654 GCA_030265205.1 Dirona pellucida
ACGCCCCCCCCCCCCCCCCCCCCCCTCTATAGATATAGTCTTAGTTTTGTATTGTCTTATGGCACATGAGTAAGAAGATATTTAAGATATTAAAGTCTCCCAGTAATTGTTTTATGCTGATTCTAGGTAGGTGGAAAGTGTACCGTTGCCCATCCTGCACTGCATCACAGGTCATCTAATTTTTTTGGTAATTTTATAACGGTGTCTCAGAATGTATAACAGGCCATTTGTTAGGTAACAGTAATAAGAGTAATTTGCTACTATATATATATATGCAACATTCTGTGCCATTCTCTGTTTCTAAATCACCGTTAGCTTTTTGTTTTGAATGCAATATGATTATAAATGTATACCTTTTGTCTTCCATCAGGCAGCAATGGATGAGTTTTTGACAAAAATGATTGCTCATGTGGAGCAACAATATAATGCAGTGGAAAAAGAATGCTCCATTTTGAGAACACTATTGAAGCCCTGGTAAACTCTTTTAGAGAACCTATACTATTATGTTTTAGTACTCATCAATTATATATTACCATCCATTGATTAACCCCCCACCCCCACCCCCTTATGAACAAGGAGACTTTTTGTGGAAAACAAACACTTGCCTTGAAAGATAACCAGCAAGTCCCATCCAAGTGCAATGTGGGGTTAGAAAAATAGACTTTGGGAGATGCACTTATGAGGCAGTTTTTATTTAATAAATAAATAATATATTCCCTTTAGAAATTTGTCTTTAGGGTCTATTACCAGAGTAGACGGGAATATCCCAGGCATCAGCCGCAGCGTAGCGTCGCAAAGTTGGATCAAGACCTTGAGAAAAAAATCCAGTGCTTCCACCAGGATTTGAATCTACGACCTCTTGAACCAAAGGCGATTGGCTTAACAACTGCGCCACCAGCTCCCACTGACTTAGAAGAAATCTTTTTCTCCCTTTTCTTTATTTTAACTTTCTCATTTGTGCATGCATTATACGTTTTCTGGTTCTGGAGTTTAAGTTGCAAAAAGGCTCCTGGGTGTCCGTCACAGCAACTTTACAATTAATATGTATAGACCTATATAATAATAATAATAATAATAATAATAATAATTTAAAAACAAAAAAAACAAAAAAAACAAAACAACAAACCCACAACATTAAGGGAGTCACAATAATGATGCTTGGAAAGATTTGATGTAGAGAGAGTTGACTATTTTGTTTGGGAGATTGTTCCAGTCCGAAATTGTTCTTGGGAAAAAACTATACTTATAACTTTCTAACCTAGTGTGAGGAACAATTAATTTTGAGGTGTGGTAGTGGTAGCTCCGTGTGTAATGTGACTTTGTGCGTTCTGTGAAGTAGTCGGGAATGGTGATTGCAGTTTCATGGTCGTGTGTCCGTTTGTACATGGTTGTGATGCGTTTATGTCTTCTGCGTGTCTCCAGTGTCTGCCATTGCAGCTTTTTCAAAGCATGTGTGACGCAACCCTGCTCCCTTTTTCTACAGTTCGTGGCAAATAGGGCCGCCTTTCTCTGGACACCTTCAATTTCCTTTATGTTTTTGGCGAGGTGAGGATCCCATGCCGCACTGGCGTACTCTAGGATGGGCCTCACAAGAGCTACATATGCCTGGGCCTTTACTTTTTGAGGACACCCGTGTAGATTCCGCCTAATGAATCCCAGGCTTTTATTTGCTTTGGCGATGGTGTGCCTAATGTGGTCGTCCCATTTTAGCCGACTGTTTATGTGGAGTCCAAGATACGGTATGCTCTCAACTCACATCAGGATTTTGTCGTGAATTTTTTAGTCATTAATAAAAGGCTTGTTTGAAGATTTTATGGTCATGTGGAATTTCATGTGCCACTGGTCCGCCCATGCGAGGAGAGACTCTAGGTCTCTTTGAAGGATGTTCGAATCTGTACGGCTGGCAAACAACTTTAATTTTGTTTGTGGCGACAGGGTTTTCCTGAGAACGTTTATGAATATGAGGAAACATAGTGGACCCAAGAGGGACTGAGGGACTCTGGATTTAACATTGCATGGCTCGCTAAAATGCCCATCCAAAATGACGCGCTGTGTCCTCTTACAGAGCCAATTTCTAAACCATGTCAGCAGATGCTGCTTGTCTCTTTGCTCAATCATTTCACCACTTTGAGAGGTTTGGTCATTGTCACGGATACCATAATGCTGTAACTTTTGGATGAGGCGCTGGTGGGGCACAGTGTCAAAAGCCTTACTAAAGTCAAGCACCAAGAGATCAACCTGCTTTTTGTTGTCGTGTGACCTATGTAGCGATTCCAATGTGTTTATGAGTTGGGTCTCGCAAGAGTGTTTTTTCCTGAAGCCGTGTTGGTAATCAACTAGCACTTCATGAAGTTCCAGATGCTGTATGACCGCGTGGAATATAATGTGTTCCAGGACTTTGCATGAGACCGAGGTCAGTTGAGATAGGTCGGTAGTTTGAGGCAATGTCACGTCGTCCTTTTTTGAATACCGCAGTTATATTCGCTTGCTTCCAGTCATTTGGAATATTTTCCGTGTCATGTGATTGTTGGAAGATCATGCATAGGTAGAGAGCGCTGGCTTCTGCTGTTTCTTTCAGTATTCGTGCAGGTATACCATCAGGTCCAGTTGCTTTGGATGATTTAGCTCATTCAGCTGTTTGATAACACCGTTGAGGGTCACATTTATCCGGTAAAAATGAATATCACAGGAGGCACAATGAAGTAAGGAATATCCGTGTGAATCCAATAAATAAAAATCTAAAAAACACCTTGAAAACGTGGAATTTGTCAGAGTGAATGAAAAGCAGCCTGTCACCGGCGCTAATCAATACACAATGGCGTGCTTTAGAATAAAAATCCGAAAGGAAATGACTTTAACATTTGTAAAATATATTTTTAAGCATTTAAAGACATTCAAAACACATCCATCTTCGTTTGTCCCTTTTTCTACACAATTTGTTAAAAATTGTAAAGCTTGTTGTGAAATGCAATTGTGAGCTAACAGTAGGCAAGTTTCTGTACAATTGACATTCAGTATTTATACCATTTTCTCATGTTGGATAAATGAAAACAAGACCGATTTACTATATTGATTGCATAATATTTTTTTTCATATCAGGCCAAAGAAAAAGCAGCTTGTACAAGAAAATCTGACCCAAGTTGATGTAAAACAGACAGGTAAATTCAAACTTTTCTACAACCATTACCTGCCATATATGATATAATTTATAGACCTCCTGGGGTGAACATAGAAGACGAATTTAGAAAAATGTGGCATTCCTTATTTTCCTGGATGATTTCTCTTTGAAGATGACCGATTTTCCTATTCATTTTTTTTCGACATGATTACACCCGTTTCCATTCGTTGTTGTCACTTTTTTTAAAACTGTCCCTTGTTTGTTAGAAAAGTGTTTGATAAAAATGTGGATCCAGATGAATAAACCACAAACACTAACTGCAGTATTCCCTGGATAAACACATGTGTGTAAAAGTAGACATGTTCAAATACAAATTTGTTTACTTTTTCATGTTAAAATATGAAATATGGAACATAATGATACAAGTGTAACACATTTTTCAGATGAATGCGAGAAAGAAGAAAACAATCATTTGAATCCAGATGAAAAACTAGCTCTTGAACAAATGGATCGGCTTATAGGCAGAGCTCAAAAGGCACTTAAAATAAAAGAAAAGGTGAGTTGTGTGGTAACTATATATATATATATATATATAGATGACAAAATTCGCCACATAGACTTTCATGACACAGAACACAAGCATAAAATGGTGTCTGGTCTTTTGTTAGTGTTCAAATCAGCATCGGTGACTGGGGTCGTTAAAATGACTTGCTTGACTTGACAGTGATGTGCATTATAAAGGTTTGCTTGGTGTGATTGTTTGTATGACAATATGATGGTGGAAACATAAATGTAAAATGTCTACTAGCTCTGACTGATTATCATTGTCTAAAAGGACGAATTCAAGTCACTACTGAATAAAAAATTGCTGTCTTGATGAAGTTAGTCCAGTCGCCAGATTCAGCATCAGAATCGCTAAGAGACTCTTAAATGCATTCAGAAGCACTAACAACATGAGGTCTATCACTTTGATTGTCCATATTATCAAAAACAGAATCTTCATCGCTTCATGTGGTTAAAAATACAGACACAAGAGAAGAAATTTTGAAGTAGTATTTTTATTAGCACTAGAGATATTTAACTGGCGATTTTGGAAAATTCCTAGCAGACGATAGCGGGCGTAGTAGTAAGCTAGTGGTTTAGTTGACACAAAGTTTTACATTTTTCTACCTCTTCTTTGACAGAGTTTTATATTTATGCTTGCTCCTGGTTATGGCACATTTCCCAAAATCAAAATGCAAGGACTGGGCTAGATGTCTCAATATGCAGCAAACCAATTTTCATTATTATATTTCACATTATATATTAGTATATATTATATATTTAAGAAGTGTTGGTCAGTCTATTTTTGTATATAGGTTTGAATCTGAGTGTACAGCATAGCTTGCTATTAACCATTTATTACAACATTTTACTTACATTACAGATCATGGTCTCTGAGAGATCAGGCATTGCTGATTCAGAGTGCAACAATTCTAAAGAAGCAAAGAAAGGTGACAACAATGTCGTCAAAAATGAAACATGTGGTTCTTACATAAGTACTGGAAACATTAGAAATGAAGATAAAAACAGTGACGACAAAGATGACGTGTCTTTGAGAGAAAAGGTTCTTGCCAAGAAAAAGGAGGTAAAAAAGAATCCACCACAGACTAGTTTGACCAAAGAGTTGAAATCAAGTAATAGTAATAGCATTTCTTCAAACCGTCCAACAAGGGGTAATGCCTCTCGCCCATCCTCTGTCACTTCTCGTTCTAGACCATCAAGTAGTAAATCAAGATACACTCCTGCTCACATCAATGCTCCTTTTAAGACCGAAGAAAATACTAAAGTTGCCCACCGTAAACTTAATCACATTTACAAGAATCATTTGAGCAAACCCTCTCATAAAAAGAATAATGCCACGTCGGTACAGAAACAGACATCGCTTACCAATGGTTTGAAAACATTGCCAAAAATTGCCTCAACAACTAAAAATAATGAGGCTTGTGTCAGTTCAGACCATGAAGATAAAGAACTTCAAGTATGCGATAACAATAGCAATGTAGGAAATGAAACACCATCAGTGCCAGATTGCACCGAGTTCGTTGCTGAAGCCACTGCATGTGCAAAAAGTACAGGGGCAATTTATGACCCAGCCAAATGTTTGCAAAATGTGGACTCTATTTCGCCCAGCCATGCTCAAGAATGTGTCTCTTCAACCACAGAATCACATCCTGGGAAACAAGAGGCACTTTTTTCACTCGCAGACAAAAGGTAACTTTTTAAACTTTGTACAGTGCAACTTCTGGATAACGACACCCCTGAATAACGACAACCCCTGGATAGCGACATTGACCTCTGGTCTGGATTTTTTTTGCTATATATTATTAGTAATAAAACCCCAAAAATTGCGACATACATTTTAGTAAAACCCCTGTTTAGCGACATGGATATAGCGATAATCGGCAGTTGACACCAACATTTGATACAAAAAATCTAGCGAAATAGGCAACCTCGTTTCCGACCAGCATTATCTCGTACTCCTAGCCAATAAAAACGCTTATTTTCCGACCAATGAGATGGCCTACTCATAGCCAACAACGACACTTTGTTACCGACCAATGAGAAGATGTGTTTAACTACAAGTACAACCAAGCCCCCTTTTTCCGCCATCTTGAAAACCTCAGAATAACGACACCCCTGGATACCGACATAATTTTCCGGTCCTGGGCGATGTCGTTATCCGGAAGTTGCACTGTATTTAACATGTATCTAATTTTGATTTAAGTCTTATTATTGCCAGTTTATAGACTAGATTTTGATGAACTAGAGAAGTGCTATGAGATATTCCTTTTGATCAAATGACAGAATCCTTCATCAGAGAATCTTTAAAAAAATGTTTTGATTTCAATAGAGGAAGCAGGGATTTTATTTTATGATTGCGGAACTTTGGTTTTGAGACTATGGAGCAAGTCTATTGCCAAGATGATGCTTCTGGATAAGAATTGGACAATCTAGTTATGTGTTTTAAACAACATTAAATATCAACAAAAACACAAATAAAAAGAACAAAAAACAAAATAAAGCAAAAACATATCCGCATCACATTGAAATTTATGATTTTAATTTTATGCAGTTCAAAGATAAAGGTTCCGCCAAAGCTCAACAAGTTAGTAGCTGAAAACCATGCTTTACTGGAGAAGTGCTCGACAGCCAAACTTGTAAAAAAAATACCAGATGCAGATGCAGCCCAAAATTTCATTGACAGACTGAATGGTCAGGTAAGGATGATCTATTTTCCAATAGTATCACTCCGAAGTCAGTTTGTGATCCAATATAGAGAGGGTTTTGGTTAAGTCAGAGTAGGAATATATGGAAAATTGATGTCGGTGGCTCAATGTTTAGGTTGCTGGAGATCCTGAGACATGGGGTCAAATCATGGCAATGCTAGGCCTGATGTTGAGTCCTTGGGTAAGACTCTTTGCAGAAGGTTATATATACCTCACATGACCTAGGTACGAATGATTACCCGTCTACAGCCCGAGAAAGATATGTATTGTTGGGATTGTGATGATAGTAATGAGTATGATGTGCCTAACAGGCTAAGTTACTGTATCCTGTCCAGGTAATTGAGGGCTTTGTATGACCTACCCTTTGGGGTGATAAATGATGTAAGTCAGCGGTCCTATTTCAGCATGGATACAGACTATAAACCCATCTTCATTTGCCCCTTTTAACTGAGTTGTTCCAGTTTTAATGGAAATTGTTAGCTGGTCAATTCAATTTGGAATTTTATTTTCAGAATGAAGTGAGTCCAGAACTGTGGGCAAGAGCTAAAGCAATGACATGTCTACAAAGTCATGCCCTGATGTTGAAATCTCTTCATTCACTAGAATTGGGAAAGTTGTCAGGTAATTTTGCCAAAAACAAACAATGTTCAAACCTCATCATCTTCTGAATCAAATTTAGATTTGTAAGGTCCTCAGTCTTTATTGATTGATAAATGGTCAGTTATCATTATAATAATATTGGTTGTCATCATCACTGTAGATCATGAAATCCATGTGCATTTTTCTTATTCCTGTTTAAATTTATCTTGACGAAAGTGGTAAAATTTGTTATAGTTATATGAGTCTTTTTGTTTAACAGATTTATCCTTTATATTTCCCCAGAAGCTACACCATTTGAAACGGTTTATAAAGGGAAGAAGCTGTTAGAATTTATCTTATCCAAGTTTGCACAAACTCAAAATGAAGCTGATTATTTTTCACGGGGTAAAAGCACTTTGTTGTTGTAAAGTTGTTGTTGTTGTTAGTATTATTATTATTATTATTGTTGTTATGAGATGGGTCATAAACTTGGATGCCAATTAGCATAAAGTAGTCATTACATCTATCTTTAGAATATAACAAGGAGAGAAAGGAATGGATAAGTTTATGGCATAAAGAAAGGCGACTTTGGAGTGTATATTTACATATTAAGTTATATGGAAACATCAAAATGGCGTTGTTATCTCAATTCTGATAAAAATGCATTCAACCCACACAAAAGTCACTGCCCATTACATCAACCCATGACGGCAGGTCATAGTGCAGATCAAAGGCTGGATTTGACGACAGTTGTCATGGGCAGGCAGAGATGATGACGTGTTGCAATCGATAACATTGTAGTAAAGAACAAAGGCTGGCCTAGAAAGTGACAGTTGGTAGACTTGATATGATATAGTGTCGTTTATAACATCGCCCGTATAGTCATACATACAATTTGCCATTTGGGAAGTTGCTATTTTTGACACACTCCTCATTTTGGAATGAGGTTTAAAGACAAACAGAGTGATGAAACTTGTTCATCAGACCGATTTAACATGCGTTTATACATACTGACTGCACATTTATGCATGGTAATTGGAAAATGAAAATTCAGTCAGTAGGCAAAAGATAGCGATTAGACAGGGAGTGTCTTTACACAGCATGTGTTGATCCATTGAGTACTGTATCATATGCTTCAAAATGTTGAACTTTATCCTTGACAATCTTTATTTCAGTTCAGTTCAGGCATGTACCATCTAATGGATTGACTTCAACATTTGCATCATCTGATACTGATGTTATAATGTCTTCATTTTCAAACCAAGGTATGAAAAGAATATTTTTCACTCACAGTCACAGCAAATGAGACAAATTCTTAAATGGTGCTAGAAAATTTTCTTTAGAAATTAAGATGCGAACTCGCTATTTACCAAAAACATTATGGTGAAACAAGGCATCTTAGATACAGAAATCAATAAAGTTTGCAAAAAGTGCAGTAATATTAATATAATAATACTTATTGATGTTATTCCAACTCTTACGTTTTTACTGAGTACCCGCCTCAAGCGTGATAGAGATACACCGTGGCACATTGTGGTGAATAATTTGTTCAAAACATCAGATCACCAAAGCTCAAAGAAAATTTAAAACTTATTACTAATCATCCCCTATATATAGACCAACAATACCAGCTTGGTATTTTTTTTAAATGTGAAAGCTGGAAGTGGAAGCACATAACAGAACATCTGAATAAAAAGATATATGAATTGAAACAATGAAGATTATGTTGAGAAAAACAGGATAATAGTAGTAGTAGTAGTTAGTAGCAAAGGTAGGTCGGCTACCAAGGGATGATGCAAAGTAATTGGTCAGGTGGTACCTTGTCTTGGTCACATTATGGTTTCAACGGCTCTCATTCTCGGCAATAACTAGAGGTATAAATGATCGACTACACTTACTGTCTCATTAGTCAAGTTGTTATTTTGATGCCATGTGAGGAGATGGACAGCAGTCTTGTGAGACCATACCACCGCTACCTTATTCCCTACCTAAGAAGTTTATCAATGCCCCCCTTCTCTCTCTCCACTCTCTGTTATACTTATTCAACATACATTCTGTATAAATAGCAGTCTTTTGAGTTGGAGGTAATTAGCAGGCAATGTGACATTGACATATTCATGAGCATATTTTTTCCCCTTCACTCCTGACACTGACACAAACTTATATATCATGTTTTGTCTTTTTTTAATAAAAACTGGCATTGTTTTAAAAAATATGGTTTCAAATTTTTTTAAATTATAATTTCGTAAGGAAATGAATCATCAGAACACTGGCAGAAGGATAGAATCGTACAAGATGCGTTGCGATGTTCAAAGTTATGGACGCAACTGGAGTTTGAGAAACATCTTTATTTGGTTCTAAAACACCTTTTGTCTTTGTCGGAAGCTGAGTGGTGGGATGTCTTGTCCAATGATCCTGAGTAAGTTTCATGTCTTCATTTATGTTTTTGTTTTTTAACCCTAGACTAGTAGTAGCATTTCTGTATGAATCTGTATGAATACTGGAGTAGACTCTTTGTAGAGTATAATGACCCCAGGGTGGCATTTATCGTCATATTACCATATCCATTTCTACACTTTACTTTTACTACATTTCTCCATATAAGATAGGGTAATTTAACATTGACTGTCGGCCACATCACGGCGATTAGGGAGAAGCTATTTGTTTCCCCTGCTGACAGGTCTCAACTCGGACTCGACGAACTAGCTCAGTCAGTTTTAATAGTTCGTTGGAGTCAAGGCCAGTGACTGAACTTGAAGATGCCATTCTTTTCACAGTTGGAACCGAGGGCGGGTCTGAGATTAGTTTGTTCGATAAAAGATGAAGTCAACGACATCGCCAGGGGCCGCAAAATTATGTCGCTATTCCGAGGTTTTCAAGATGGCGGAAAAAGGGGGCGTGGTGAGACCCGTGAATATAACGATGAGATGCGCGGACCAGTGCCTGTGATAAGACACGTCTCAACCATGTTAGAATGTGTATTTTTCATGTTGACAAAGGGCTTAATTTTAATAGTTACACGTTGTTATGAGTAGGCTCGAGTAGGACATCTCATTGGTCGGAAAATAAGCGTTTTTATTGGGCAAGAGTACGAGATAATGCTGGTCGGAAACGAGATTGTCTATTTTGCTAGATGTTTTGTATCAAATGTTGGTGTCAACTGCCGATTATCGCTACATCGATGTCGCTAAACAGGGGTTTTACTAAAATGTATGTCGCTATTTTGGGGTTTTTATTACTATTACTATTACTAATAATAATAACATTACATATAGCAAAAAAATCGGGACCAGAAGTCAATGTCGCTATCCGGGGGTTGTCGTTATCCAGAAGTTGCACTGTATTTCCTTCTCAATTTCCCTTTAACTTTAAAAATTGTTGTTAGTTTCATTCATGTCCGTACTACAGAGTCAAATCAAAGTCGGAATTTTGAACCTCCTGTTTTTCAACTCATGGCTTTTCATTTTTTTCTGTTTTTCAGATACTACAGCGTTTTTCAAATGACACACAGTTTACTGACATCAAGTGGAGAATTTTTCCCAGCTATTGTCCAAAATCCTTATTCATGACAATAATAAATAAACTTGTTTTGTTTTCAAGTTATTATTATTTTTATTTGATTAAAATCTAATGTGGAATGCTCAAGTCGAGTAGCCGCCCATGTCTATAACTATAAAGAAGGTATTGTTTAACCCTCACTGCACTGACCTGGATACTGTGATAGTGATAGCAAGAATGGGCTCAAGTCTATAAACTGTAAATTATAAAGTAAAGTTAGAAAATACAGAAATTACTGCAATAAATTCACACAATATACCCTTGCATTTGCATTATAATTATAATGCTAGGGTATATTGTGTGAATTCATTACAGTTACTACAGTATTATGTTTTCGTTTTAATAGTTATTAGCAAAATGGCTGTCTCGAACTCGAACAAACCAGTTTTAAAATGGTGTGGTGATTATGAATTAAAATATAATGACATCGCCTGTGTCGTCAGGGCAAAGGTCACCTGTTTGCCATTACAACAATTCTAATTCTACCACGATCGTGCGTGGTCATTTACTTATTGATAATAATAATAAGAATGGTCTGTTTTGGGTTCTAGACTACTACGTGGGGTGGGAGTATGTAGAGTAAATCACCCAGGATTGTCCCTTCTCATCATTATAATAATTAATACAAGTGCAAGGAAGTGTTTATTTTTGCTTCATGTAGCCAGAATAGCTAAACCCCCCTTGCTACATTATTTAGACATGTAGCCAGAATATTTCGAATATAATCTAAAACTAAAACCCTTACCTAGTTTCTATTTTATTTAACAGATCTTCAACAGTTTTGGGATGATAACTCACTTGAGACGAGTCATGCAACTATTGTGGGACCGCCATTTTTTCCCTACCGACGGATCACGCAACCCGTGCGGGATCGACTTTACCGAACGATGATTACTGTGTAATTCACGGAGAGTTGCGGGAACCGTCTTAAACGAACAACTAACTTGTTTTTTCGTGTCCAATCCTCTTTAAAAAAAACCCGGAACCCTCCATTTTATGAAAATCTGCCACGTGTCAAGGTGTACAACATGTGCAAGATATATGTGAAACTCCCCTGTGTATGGAGCCTTGCTTCCTCCTATTCCACACCAAAGTGAACTATATTGCAGCATCACAGGACTTATAGTGTACAAAGAAATGTTGCACATTGTTTTTAATACAATATTATTCATTATATCAAGTTTCTTTATTCTAATTCTAGTGTCCATATGTTGAGAACAATTTTCTGAAAATAGGAAAATTGGTATATTTTCAAATATTCATAGCACAAAAAGTTCTTTACATATTTACATTCTGTTTGCTTTGAATTAAATTGCAACACTTGTTTTCGCCCATATCAAATGAATTATCAGTGTGTTAAAAACTTTTTGTGTTATGAGCATTTGAAAATTGCCCAAAATCATGTGTAATGTGTTACTAAATATAGCTGTCTCAAGTGAGATAAACAATACATAGGACAATATGGGTGTGGGGGGGATGGTTTGACTATTAGTATTAGGGCTTCATGTAGCCTAAATAAGGTCAGAGGAGGTTGGTTTGACTATTGGGGCTACGTGGTGCCTAAATCAGTCTGTCCACTGTAACTGTTATAATTATAGGTCTAATTCTAATGCTGCAAACTGCAAGCGTCCAAAAAGCAAGACAGCTCGAGCTTTCCACTTGAGGGCTGCACTCTTGCTTTTTTTGGAGTCAGCATTGATGGAGTTTCCAATTGCATTGACGTAGACTTCAGCTCTGGATCATAATGGTGGACCAAGTGTTTCACTAGTTTCAGTTTCATCCATTGTGACAAGTTTTAAAATAAAATATTCATCGTTATGCTGTACGTCAAGAAGATTCTTGCTGCACTCGGCTGTTCGTTGTTTTTAGTCAAGTGTTTAAGGCCGACCTTCCATAGCAAAGCATATGGCACACGACAGGTCTTGACCCCCTCACATAGGAGACATGACAATCAATGCGACAAGTCGGAACGGCATGGATTCGTCTAATGAAGATACTTTGATTGCGCTATCATTGCTAATACAGTACATGCCGACATTAAGCACGGCCATCGGGAAGAGACTTGAGCATGCTTAATGCCGAATCGTGCATGAATTCGAAGTAGACATAACCCAGAGATTTTCATGAAATTAATTACATTTCATGAGTTATCTCCCTTTGTTGGTTTGTGGTGATCACACAACACCACGCTAGTTCGTTGAGAGTTCTACTGTATCAAGGATGTGAAGTAAATTGGTGGCAAAGTGGTCCTACTTTACAGCAATCCTAACAACTGATGTTTCCCACTGTGTTGTTCGCCCACCTGGAACTAGATCCCATTTCAGGCTGGCGAGTTTGCCTCATACTCAGTGCCACTACTACTGCTGCTAGGTGGATTGATGATGGGACAGACAAACCGTTTTTGCAATGGTGGAAGAATTACTTTTGCTACAGCCTCCCTTTTACATTAATACTAATACATTCTGGACACCATCCATTTTCATGTTGTTATCAATATGTCATATTTCAGACTTTCAATGAAAACAAGGTGGCAACCAGAATATATAAATATTCTGTACTAAAACTAAAACACAAGACGTACAGGTATGGGACACAAATCTTACTCTTTCAACAAACAAAAAAATCAACCTAAAAATTCAGTAACGTTTATTGAACAAATTTTATTTCAAACAGTGGGCTATATTTTTTTTATTTTTTTTAAAGGTAAAAAGGTGGATTCAAAAATCAACCTTAAAAAATTATAGCCCAATCTGTATGAAAATAAAAATACTGGAGTGAAGACTCCTATTTAAAATTCCTAATGCAGGGCTGGTGTCTGAATCAGAAATAGAATGTCAATTTAGATTTGCCAAGAATCAATGAGGACAAATCAGCACCTTTCTGCTTCAAGTCAACAACCAGACTCCTCAGCACATAGACCTCTAAAACTAAGCAGAGAAGCAAACAAATTCGCTAGGCTGATAATGGATAATCTTGATATAGAGGTTCAAAGCTCAGCTGCCATTAGTTCAATAATTATTAGTATGATGAACTAAACACTACTAATACAATACAAGTGGATAAAAGAAAAGTTCCATTAAAAACAAAAACATATTTTTACGGTGTCAGTCGTCAGTCACTGTTCAGATTTTTAACACTACACTATTACTCTTAGTTTAGAAAAGAGGGAAGAGAGAGAGTGTGTGTGACTGTGACAGAGAGAATCAAAATTCTTATTAAAAATAACTACCAGTACCATGCCAGACCTGAATATTTTACACAAACTTGACATGGTTCACACAAAGTTTTAGATTGAGAAACAGGGGATAACAAAAGAATAATACTATCATCATAAAAGTAAAGGAAATATTTTAAAAAGTGCAATAGTTATTTGAGGTTCTTCAGATTTCATTTACAGAAAAAAAGATGTCCCGCAACAACCCCAGACCAGCTAATCCGAGTGATGAGGGCCCCACCTCCTGCAAGCCATTCACTCAGCTAGAGCAGCAGACGGCCACCGACATCAATCTCTACGGCTCCAGTCATCATCATCACCACCCTGCCCACTGCCATGCATCAGCAATCAGCCACACCCTGACCTTTGCAGGAACACGTAACTGCAACAGCAACAGCAACACCCACGACTGCTTCAGCCAATTATAAACCCGCCTTAACAGCTCCTACATCACAAGAAAATAAAACAAAGAGAGATTACAATGGGTAAAAAAAAATATCTAAAAATTAAGATGAGTCATTGTAAATTCAATAAGGTCAAACATTTCATTTTCATAATGTCATAAAATGGAGGGGAAGGGGGAAGGGGGGAACACGAGAACTGCATGCATTTACAAAAAGAGAGAACAATAAAGTACGATCCAATAGCACGACACCCTGTGCATACCAGCAATCATACCTTCCAATGATCCCAAAGAATATAACATTTTAAAATTAAAGACCCATGTTTCAGTTTGAAGGGTCATCTATCAGGATTGTACTGCAGTCATCTTTTTCACATCTTCACGGCAGGGTAAGGAAGCTAATCAATCAAATGGATGAACAATCTAACATGGCACCTTACTTAAAAACTAATGCTTTTTATTCATACAGACATCCTTGTGACAACACAAAATGAGGAACAAAACACACAATGAAGAACAATAGTATGTACAGAGGAAATGGAAGAACGGAATGCAGATGAGCAGTGATCAAACAACCTTTTTTTCTCTTCTCTGTTGAGGCAATGCTGGTTTCCTTTTCAGTTGTCAGGTTCTGCAATACACGGACTTCTCAAATCAAGGATTACTCAGAGGCATCTGCACCATTCTGGTCAGCAGATTTGGATCTGTTCTCTCGGCTTCTACTCCTTGAATAACTCCTGGAGCGAGTCCTAGATCGAGTGTAGGATCGCTCGCGGGATCGTCTCCTCCTTGGAGAGCGTGAACGAGATCGTGATCTGTAGACAACAGAAAAAGTTATCAACATAGAAAGACCATCAACTACGTTTGATTTAGAGGTTGGAGAAACTTATTGACACAAAACCAGCTTGAGCGCTCTAGGGTTTCTAAATCTAATGCACTTCATGCCAATCAAGCATCTATCACACTATAGGGTTTCTAAATCTAATGCACTTCATGTCAATCAAGCATCTATCACACTGATAAAATAGCATGTATACTTACACACAACATGCATCAAGATTTGAAAATAAAATGAAAACACCAGGTAATTTCGTGTCAGAGACTGGGGTAATCTGATTTAGAATGTGGCGGGTAGCAAATAAATAGACAAGACACATATATAGCATTTAAATGGTTGTGTTAATTGCCACTGACTAAAGCTGTGACAATTGATAATAGGCACTGGCTGAATTGAGGCTAGGTCTATTTCTATTTGTCAAGCATGATGACGACCACTTATAATTCGAATTAGATTGTCTTCGGTTCAGGTGTTTGTTGTGATTAAATCAGGACATTTTATAAGAGAATCTTGCTACACAGTGACTCAGACTAATACTGAATTCTTAAATTGATTTCATGTGATTTCACTCATTTATATCTAAACGATCTGCTTTTGTTGATACTCATACCTTACCAATAGATACTTCATAAAAAGGAATGCCAAAAATAAAAATATTTGTGCACTTTAACTGTGTATTATTAGTGGGGGGGGGGGGGGGG
>JARDUL010240195.1:224-15919 GCA_030265205.1 Dirona pellucida
AATTAGCTAAAATCCCTAATTTCCCCCCCCCCCCCCCTTTTCCACTCCAGAAGATAACGGAGATGAAGAAAAAAATAAAACTCATTGTCCATAGACATTTTGTTTGCTTTCTGTTGACATTGACATGTGCCAACATGTAGCAACTGAATGTCTGAACATATCAGAGCCTACACATGGAGTGAAAACTCTCACACGCACAACATGGCCCCTTGTTAAAAGCTATGTAATCAACTGTTTTTTCTGGCTATTAGAAAAAAAATAGATGATAGCATATGTTGATATATGGAGGTGAGGTGACCAAGTGGTTAAGAGTGAACTGTCTGTCATGGCGAAGGTTATTGTTTTGAATCCTACCCCAGTCACCTTGCTATTTTGGGGCAAGAAACTTTACTCCATTTGCCTCGCTCGTCCCAGGTGTAGAAATGGGTACCAGCTTACAACTAGGGCAGTAATCTGTGATAGACCATCGTCACTCTGTCCAGTTCACGCTACGGAAACCAGGAGAGGCACAGGCTCTATGGGACTTAAGGACTTACTTTACCTTTTTACGTTGATATGCACACAATAGGTGTTTCACTGGAGTTACTGATTTCTGATCATGTGAATTTCACTTGCTCCTTAATGTCTCGTCGAATATTGCCTCAGTGGCTGAGTAGTGAGGCTGCAAGGTGGAGACCACAAGGCCCTGGGTTAGAACCCTGGCACTGCTGACCTGTTATTCTCATTGGGCAATACAAAGTCAAAAATATTGTATATATATAATTTATTGTGTAATTCAACATAATAATAATAATAACATAAAGTCGTGGCATAATCGAAACAGCAAATGAAACTCTTTTCTCCCATTTTCATAGTTCAAATGTGACAGATACGTGGAGTCCTTAGCAAAGACTCTTTGCTCAGCTACAGGGAGAGAAATGTATTGTCAGCATGTTAGTATGATACACTTATTAGGCTGCTCTACTGTATGCTCCCCATGGACATTGAAGGACACAACTTGCTGGGGGATAAATGATGTAATGTCTGTGAGCTTCTACTTGTACAGGGATATGGACTATAAACCCACCTTTATCTTTCTATCTTTTATAAATGGGTGATTTAAGCTTATTATTTTTCACGAAAGAACATGTTTTTAGTTTCCTTATTACAGAAAGAGTTCAAGTAAATAATAGTAATAAAATGGCATTTCCACATTTCCACCAAGGTGCTCTATCCTCTTCAAATGGTTTGAAAATAAATATGAAACAAAAATTCTTACAGTTACAGTAATAATAATAATACTGTAATTATTTTAAAAAATGGTATCTATAATATAGTCCTTTCTATATTTCAAAACATTTCAAATCACTTTACATATAAAAATGTAAGACATGCACCATCATACATAAATATCCAAATTATAACATATATGTTATGGCCTAATGTGTAGCATAATTATAGTTAATATTACTAAGTCATCTAATTACAATGAAACTCTCATCCCCTGACAACAATAAAATCTTAACACTTCACATGCAACAGTACACATTGATCACACTCACACTCACACATGAAAAATGCCTAACTACAACAAATAAAACACCCCAAACATCACATACAACTTCCCTATACATTTAAACACAAATAAAGCTGTAATAACTGGGGATCATATTTTGTTAAATTTTAGAGCAGCTTCATGTAAGAAAAAAATTTACTTGGATCCGAAGTTGACCACGTCGACTTACTAAATCTCATATATAAATGGTCACTATTAAAGTCTGCAGACTCAGACACTTCTGACTGAGCAACATATTTGAATATTTTTCACAATTACTGTGAGGATGATTTGGGAATTCCCGGAAAAAAATAAATCACACCTGTACGTACCATGTGGGCCATGTTTAGGAAAGTGGAAAAGTGCATAACATATCAAGGAGAATATTTAGAGAAGCTGCATGTTACTTATAAGTAATGAATGGTGACCAAAGCCAAGTCACTTTGGTGCTCTCCAATCGTTCCATTTGATATCTCAATATCGTAATAGTAATGAATGGCATTCACATATATTTCCATCAAGGTGCCATCAGTCTTTTGGTACACTTTCATATTAACAACTTCATGTGGAATTAAAAAAATTCCTGTAGTGTCACAATTCACTCATGTCAATGACGTAATATAAAATAAATTTCAATTTAGAATTATGGTAAAACAGTAAATGTAAAACGTTAAAAATACATTTTACTTTGGTATGTGCAAATGCACATTTTAAAAATAATGTAACCTAAGCATGTCCATTTGCAAAATCTCATGTCAAGCTTTTCCTCATTTTTGTGGTTCGTTGATTCACTCCAAGCACCATTATTATACGATGAAAGTTGAATCACAGTGTGTCTTCATGCCTTGGTTCATTTCGGCAAATAACTGATACCCTCCTATCTCTTGGTATGTGATTTCCATGGAAGAAAGATTCATCATCTTTGAGTACTTCATGGGTAAATTCATATCTTGCACGGTTTCTGGAATTTTCAGAGAGATCAAAGAAAACAAAAAGTAATTTTCAAATAAAATTTGTCAACAGTACAATCTAAGGTTGTGGAAAGAGTGGACCGATAATGTGATTCTCTTAAACGCCTGAAGTATACATTTTCCAGCATTTTGCTTGGCTGCGTGTGGTGTTTAGGGTGTCTGAGTGTAAAAGTAGATTCCTTAATTCCCTTTATTGATCCTTATGAAATCCTTGTGTGGTGTTGGTGACAAAGACTGTGAAATCCAGGGTTCAAATCATAGCAATGCTAGGCCTGGCAATGAGCCTTTGGAATGACTCTATTCATTAATTTTTTTTCCTCACTTGAATGAATATGTGGCAACAGTCTGAGACATAGTAAGAATGTTAATATGGTATGCTTATAAAGCTGACCTACTTTATACCCCCTGGGTAATTAAGATTGACTTTGAATGACACAGCATGTGGGGGGATAAATGATGTAAAGTCCCTGAGCCTGTAGTTATACAAGGATACCAACTATAAACACATATTTTTTGTCCTTGTTGCACACCAATAATATTATATATATAGATCAGACAATTAAAAGACAGTTAACAAAATTAAAAATGAAGGAGAAAAATCTAAAGAGACAACATGTGTAGTATCTTACTTCATAACATATAAACCTCGTTGGGGTATGTGAATATTTGCAAACATCTCCTTGTCACTCTCCATAGCAAGTCGCATCACACAGGAGGACATCAGACTTATACCCGCGATTGTGTCACCACAAAACTGAAATTAAATTGAGAAACAATGTACTTTTCTTGATTGAGAAAAGAAAAGAGATATTACGCTTCAACATTCAGCAACAATACATCTAAACATTTGATGCTCAATCATGATCCATTCATTCCTATCTTTACCAAGGGATGTTCTCATGTTTTCAATCATTCCTCATAAAACAAAAGCCAATGAGATAACACAAGACTATGCAAAGCTTTATGGCCCAACACCCTATTTATTCCAGTTTGTTGAAATGCCCATTACCACTCCCAAAATCAGCTGAGGAGTGGAAATGCCCCCACATTGCACAAATCTTGGTCTTTGATTTCATGTTTCCCATAATTTGTGGGAAATGTTAAAGAATTCTATATGTATTTTTTCAAACCAACTTATCAAAACAAGGAGGTGATCAATCCACTGTCTTCATAAGGTAAATAACAATTTTGCCAAGGAAGCTGTCATGAGTGGCCTACTGTATAAAATATTTGTAAGTGCCATGGGTTCTTAATCGTGCCTAATGTAAAAATAAATGTGATTTTTTTACCCTGACTGCGTCAATGTGAGGTTTAATATAGCCATCCTTTGCAAGATCCAAGATATGGATATATGCCAGAGGAGAATCCTGATTTGTAAAGGCTATCTGCAACACTTTGTTAATGATCTGCATATTTGTTTCATTCCAATTTTTTTGTTCTCTCTCTCTGTATCCATGAATAGCCTTAGAAAGAATAAAGAATACTTGATTTTCAATATATGGTAACAAAATAGCAAGGACATTTTATTGAAAGAAATACAATCAGTCATGGATTCATTGTTACATGGGCAATTGATATTGTCATTACTACCTAAATGATATTTCAAAAATCATTAAGTGAGCATTTTTAAGTCCACATCATTATTCTTTAAGTGATTCCTCTAAGAATTTTAAAAAGAACCCCTCACTCAGAACAGCTGACTTTAAAATATAGAAAGAATAAACATAAAATGTAAATTCACAAGTCCGACTTTTTGCAGACGATTGTCTCGTGTACCGGAAAATATGATCAATCACAGACCAAATACAACTCCAAGAAGATATTAATGAGCTAGAAGCATGGGCAACACAATGGGGTATGCAGTTCAACGCCACGAAGTGTTACCTCATGGTCATATCTTGCAGTAGATCGGCTTTGAATTTAAATTACAAACTAGACATTTATTAAGAAAAAGTTTCAGTAACCCTCTATTTAGGAGTCACCATTTGCAACAACATGAAATGGCACCCTCATGTCAACAAAATCTCAAAAAAGGCAAATTCCATACTTGGCTTTGTTGGAAGAAACCTCCAGCATTGCCACAGAAACCTAAAAGAAAAGAGCATACACGTTCCTAGATCGATCCATAACTGATTATGCAGCAGGTACATGGGACCCCTACTTTCAGAACAAAATCGACAAATTAGAAAAAATTCAACGAAGAGCAGCACGTTTTGTGAAAAACGATTACAAAAGAAGCAGCAGTGTCACCGATATGATAGAAAATCTACAACATTGGCAACCGTTAGCAGAACGTAGGAAAGACCAAAGGCTGTGTCTGCTCTTCAAGATCATGAACAAACTCATCGCAATCCCTATCCATCCTTATATCTCATACAATACATGGCCTCCAAGAAACAGACATACCAAAACACTAATCAAATCTACCTCTGCAAAACAGATGTATACAAATATAAATTCTTCCCGCAGACCATTGAGACATTCAAATGATCACTATCTCACCATTATTTACGTTTTAGTTTACAACATTTTTATATTTATAAAAATGTGTTTAAATGACCCCTGAGTCATTACACTCTCCAAAGAGTCTACTCCAGTATCCATACAGATACAGATACCAAATATTTGCATAACCTACTTCTGACCAGCCACCAAGTTAGATTTTGATTTAAGAAATCAAGATCAAATTTGAAAGACATCAAATGTCAATCACACAATGGTTTATTCAAATGCTTACCTCATCCCAGTGATTAAATTCATAACGAAGTCTTTTCATACTTTTTTCAACCTCTTCAAGCAGTGAATTCTCTTCATCTTTAGTTATAAAATCTGGATAAACGTTCATGTCTTCAGATATAATCTTGAAAACATTTGCATCACCACTTTCGATTAAATCTTTATGCCTGTATTCAAGAGCAGAACTTGAGTAATGTTTTGAAAGCGTTAGAACTAAAGAGCGACATTGTTTGCTTCTCACAACCCAGGGTTTCGAAAAACTTAAACTTAAAGTCAAAGACCGCAAAAAAGCTGTAGCCATGATGAGTCTGCCCTAATTGTATATCCTACCATTTATTAAAAGATTATTGGATCTTTAATTTCACATAAATAAGAAATAAATGTGTGCCTGTAAAAAGTATTAAACGACAAGATCTGGGAAAAGCATTCCTTCCACTTCTACCTGACGACCCAAGTCACAATACGCTGTCCTTAGGAAGCCCTCAGCCCTAATTCTAACTTCTAACTTTCATTTTCGATATTTTCTGGGAATTCCCATTAGGTCTTTCTTTACCTGTGTGCGGTTCTTATTCTGGAAACCACATTCGAAAAAATATTAGTTTTACCATGCAAATTTAATTTTAAAAGTGCACACATTCATATAAATTTATTGTGATGGTATAGGTCTATACGTCTATTTTTATTTGGCAGTATTATTTAAAAGAAAATTACAGTGGCATTATTTGCGGTACTGCGTAGTGCGTACTGTTAGTACTGTCCAAGGGGAGATAATGGTCGTCCTTAGCAACACTTATCAACGCAGTGGTACAGGCAGTGCTTTTGTTTGTCTGACGACAAACTCAGGATTTATGTTTTCATAAACAAATTCGATTATAGGTAAGTCTAGATATATTTTTGTTGATATTTTATTAACTTTATTCTTATTTAGAAGCATATATTAATTACGTTATTATTCAAATTGCAGTTTACTTACAGTACCATACCACCATGCAGTCTGTGAAAGTTGTAGTCAAATATTGTTAGTAAGTTAGCATTAGAATCCAATGTTTTGTTGACAGACCATGATTGCTATACCTATCATTAGTTTAGAAACATTTTTATAAGATAATGAAAGTGCATTCTGGTTTACGTAAATGTTTTCATATTCTGTTGTGGTCTTCTCAAAATGAATAATGAGTGTAATGAGTGTGAAGTCTTTCATTTTCATTATTTTTGACCCTTACTCTACTCTTGACTCGCCCCACTGATATCAAGAATATTTCTAACCAGAAGCCTCCATGATTAACAGTCAGACTATTTGTGTTGTCATATTCAATAGACATATGTATGATAAACTTTGTTTTCGTTTTTCATCATAAAATCTGTTTTTTTAGCATATCACTGGCATATCTTTACACATATGAGGAAACAACTGTCATTATGATGAAGAAAAAAAATGGTGGAAGAAAATATGCAAAAGAACAGAAAAAGTGGTGCATGATAAACAGGATCATTCTTCAGATCAAATGCTTCAGGCATAGAAATGATCTTACTGTATATGCTAAGAGATATTGTGAATGGATGGTGAATGGCTTAGTATTTCTTACTTCTGGTGCACATTGACATTATGATGAAAAAGAGTTTTTCTTTATCTGCTTATTTCAGTGAAACAAATAAGATTTTTTTAACCTAAATTATCCATTTTACTTTTAAAACTGTTTATCTTTCAGACTGACCAAGGCAAAAACAAGTCACCATGTCGATTGCCATTGCACAGGCACGCCATATATTTGGCTTGAAGCCTGGAGTAACTGGAAACATCTGCTACCATGATGAACAGACTATTGTCTACCCAGCAGGGTCCAACTGCATCCTGTACAATATTGATCAAAAGCTACAGAAATTCATTCCAGGTAAGCAAAAATCTCCTTGAAAACAGACATGGTTAGATAAGGCTAAGGCAATTCACTTTTAGATAATGATAATGGGATATTTAATGTTAATTTGACATTATAATGTAATAGATCGTTGTGAGACACATATTGACATTTTTGATGCTTTTTTTTCTTCTTGTTTTTTTCTTATTTTATTTTACAAGAGTGTTTATTCTGTAGAAAGTTGAATAAATTAAGTTCAGTCAAATAATTTTACCAACTGGTGTAATCAACATATCATCATTATCATTATAATATTCTTTCCTTTTTTTTCTTTCTTTTGCAAAGGCACTGACAAAAGTGAAGGAATGACAGCATTGACCGTAAGCCCTAATCGGAGATATGTGGCCATTGCTGAAAAGGGTGAAAAACCAACGATCAGCATCTATGACTTGCATTCTCAGAGAAAGAAGAAAGTACTGAGTTCCCCTGAGGTGCAGTCAGGAGAGTATATCAGTCTGGCATTTTCCCCTGACTCAAAATACCTTGTTGCTCAAGGTGGAAAACCAGACTGGACTCTCCTTTATTGGACATGGGAAAAGTCAAAGGTCATGGCCAAAGCCGCAACATCCAATCCGCAAAACCCACATTCTGAAGTGTACCAGGTAAGAACAACATTGATGTGAAAACTGACTTTAAAACATTGTTGCATTTAAAAAATGTATTGACACATTGACACATTTAAATCAAAGGAAGTAGAGAAATAATATCCAATCAAGGCAATACTGAGTTACCAAAGAAATAGAATATGAAAGTATATTTATTGTTGTTGTTCTTAGATTACACATAAAATAATTAAACTTAAAGATCCTTCTTTATATTGAGGAATCTGATGCAAGAAAAATAGAACCACTATTTCATCTTTATGGTATTTTATAAGACTGTAAATTAAGAATCAAGAAAATTTGAAAATTATTTTTTAATTTTTTATTATTCACTCATCTTTAAAAAAAATAAATCTTAACATGACTACCAGAACAAAAAGACGGGGCCAAACCGAACAAAATAGAATTCTTGTTTTTTACAAGACAAAAGAATACATCATATAATGTATCCTCTCTCAGCTATTAACATTTATTTCATTTGTGTCCTGTCATTTATACATTGTTTAGGTGAGTTTCAACCCTCAGGATAACACTCAGCTGTGTGTTGTTGGCAACACTGTGTTTCGGCACTTCAGATACAGTGAAGGAAATCTGAAGCCATTCAATTTTCAGAAGATGGAGCCACAAAACTATCTTTGCCATGCTTGGGTTTCTGAGGAAAGAATCATTGTTGGAACAGATAATGGACGGCTATTGCTTTTTGAAGCTGGAGAAGTCAAAAATGAATTTAATCTTGCTCCTCATTCAGAAAAGTAAGTAGCTGTAGTTTTATCTTGCATTTTGAATGACTGCTTGTCCCACCCTGTGCATGAGATGATTACAACTTTTCATATATGCATTAGATAAGACTTACTCATGAAATAGTGACAGCTAAATTCTGAATGTAAAACTACTCAACAACTCAAAATTAATTGATGTTAACGGATCTAATAGATATGATGAATATGCTGTTCATTTATACCAGTTTTTGGTTTTACCAAACATGATTGATGATAAATTTCTGAATTTGTTAACATATTTGTTTTCTTCAGCACAGATATTGGATTGGAAATGGTACTATTTCTATTTTAAAAATTTCCCTTTAGTACTTTGTTTCGGTAAAAAACATTACTGACAAAGTACAGAAGTTTTTATACTTTGATACATTTTAATCTTCTAGGACTGGTGGAGAAGATGGAGGACATCCACAGTCTCTGCAGGTGACGGCTATCGTATCTTATTCCAAAGGCTTTGCCTGTGCTTTTGGATTGGGTACGGTATATTTGTTTGAGAAGACAGATGATAAGGATTTCTTCAAAAAAGCAAGAGAAATAATGGTAAGCAGAAAATGGAATACATTGGATAAAAAAAAGAAGAGAAGAAATAATGAAAATAAACTGATGTATGCTCAATAATCGCTAAAGATAGAGAGCAAATATTCCACCATATGGGAGTTGTAGTTGATGATGATGATGATGATGATGATGATGATGATGATGGAGGTGGTGGTGGTCGCGATAGCGATGGCAGTGATAGTGGTGGTGGTTGCCATGTTAATGATTTATGAAATACAAATTTGTTCATTGTGGATTGTATAAGTTGAGTGTAGGCCTAAATTTAGTGAAACAATAAGTGATTTTCATTATTACTCGGGCTGCAGATTCCACCAGACCCCTGCAATAGCCAAGATCCAGCCTTCTCACAACAACAACTCATCCGATGCCTGACCGTCAGTCCATCTGAGGAAACCCTTGTTGCCAGCACAGAGCAAGCACAATTGTATTATCTGACTTTGTCCAGTGCTGATCTCAGTAAGGTGAGTAATGAATACAGTTCTACAACTTGAACCAAGAATGGGAGTTGGAAATTTTACTTGTCTTTTTCCTTAAACCTATAAAGGAAATGAGTTATTAACTTAAACTTTAATGTATTTTGACTTGTTACCACCAAATAGCTAGAATAAATAAATGGCAGCATTTGTGTAGCACATTTTCTCAATATTTACCATACTTCATGCACTTCAACACACTTATTCACTTGCCAGGTTATGACACAATTTTCCTTCTCAGCTCTCTTGGGATTGTTATGAACTCTTTTTTTATGCAAGAGAGGAAAATGGAGAGAGAAATTTCTGCCATATTTTATATGATATGATTACTGTTTGTTTCTTTTTCATTTCTTTTTTAGGGTGACCAGGCCCATTTTGAGGTATTGTCCCAAGTTTTCCATAATGCTCCAATCACTGGGCTGGATGTCTGTATCAGGAAACCTTTGATTGCTACCTGCTCTCTTGATCGGTCTGTCCGCGTGTGGAACTATGAGACCTGGTAATTTTGATGAGACTTTGCTTTGACATGTTTTGTGGCTTAGTTCCAGTTATGTAGGCATTTTACTATTGTTGATGTTCTTTAAATTTTTGTTCTGGTTTATATTAATGTACGATGCATCAAGTTTGTCACACCAAAAGCCTGCATTTGACATTATTTTTATTTTTGTAGGTATTTGTTTGTGAGTCACAAATATATGATATAGGAAACAGATGGTTTTATATACTTCATATCAAAAGGTCAAATATTTTTAATATCTATTGAATATGCAATAGAAAATTTAAAAAAATAAATATATAAGGCAGCTATTGCAAAAGTTATGGAATATGACAATTTTGCCCCTTTGTGGTGTACTCTATCAAAACATGTTTTTTCAACAACTCTATTTTGAATAGTAGTATTAACATCATAGAAAGGCATATGATAATGATTTAGTTTCAAGTAAAAAAAAGTCCATCAGATTGGCTTACTTAAATGCTTCTTTTAGAATCGCTAAACCCATCATGTCTTAGGTTTCAGATGTCGTGTGAAGTAAATAATCATGTAAATCTTCTGGTCTTTTTCAAAAGCAATCTGGAGCTGTACAAAGTGTTTGCAGAAGAAGCGTACAGCATTGCCCTTCACCCATCTGGCCTGTACATCCTGGTTGGATTCAGTGACAAGCTGCGTCTTATGAACCTCCTTATTGACGACATCCGCACTTTCAAGGAATTCACTGTGCGAGGATGCAGAGAGGTAAGACTTTCTGAGTGTTGTTAATAGTGTGATTGGAGACTGTCCAATTATCATCTGTCACTGTTGGGAAATTGAGTGTGATGAAATAGTGATATTGATGACAGCAGTAGCAACTGTGACAAACTGAACTCTAATCAATAGTTGTAGGTATTTTTGACATTGAGAGAATATACAGCGGTGGTAAAATTTTGGACTGAAAATAATTATATCATTCATAGCTTAGACAATGGACTCATTTACTTTGCTTTAATATCGTTAATCAATTTCCTTTTGTGTTCTTTTATTACCTATATTTTATTACTGTTTCCAGTGTTCATTCAGCAATGGTGGTCACATGTTTGCATCCGTTATGGGAAATGTGATCCAACTGTACTCCACCACGACTTTTGAGAACATCAGCAATCTGAAAGGCCACAATGGGTATGGAAAATTGTCTTCCAGTTTTATTTAGAAAAGGATTGAAAAGCTTTAAACGAATAAAATGAAAGAAATCAGTCTTAATGAACAAACAAACTAAAAACCCACATAAAATAAGCAATACATTATGTATGGTGTTGAAATTAGGTTCAAACGAGGCAACCTGCCATTGTACTGACATGTCAATCACTAAACATGGACAAATTTTAATATGACACAACCTATGTCATGTTTTAAATGTTTTTCATTGATTTAAATGTTTCTTTTGATCACTTGTATTGCAAGACTTGTAGGTTGCTGATTTTTATTATAAGATTGGTCTCATTCTTTTTTCTTTTTTCTTTAGCAAAGTGAGGGCTGTAGTTTGGAGTTCTGATGATAGTAAACTGATATCTTGTGGCATGGATGGTGCGGTCTACGAATGGGATACTTTTACTGGCAAGCGTACCAGTGAGAGTGTTCTAAAATCATGCAGCTACACTAGTGTGACAGTCACTCCAGATGGCAAAACCACTTTTGCTGCTGGCTCTGACAAATCCCTGAAGGAGATTGCTGACTCACAGGTAATGGCGACTGCTATTATTATCATGATTTTTATACAAAATTAAATGAATTTCAAGAACTTTTGATGAAAGATTGTCACACAGCATTACAAAATCTTTTGATGCTAGCTGATTGTCCAAAATATAAATGCTTGTGGAGGATAAAAAACCCATTTAATATGGGTCTTTAGTCCCCAGGCCTCACTTGAGATTGAAAGTAGCCCAAAATTATAAACAAGTTTTAGTGGAGGTTTAGATATGGCAATGTTAGCTCCCCCTCCCCCCCCACCCCCCCTTCCCCCTTATAATATGCATGTTTGCAAATTGATTTGATTGAATAATTAGAATAAAACCTTTTAAATATGTTGGCTTATTTCATTTCTTTTGAAACTCATTATTTCGTGTACATTGAGAACTTTCGATTATTTTTATTCTCACAGATCTTGCGAGAGGTGATGACCGGAGATATGACACTTAGCACAGTGGCATTGTCTCATTCAGGTCGCATGTTGTTCGCCGGAACTGTGAAAGGCACTTTGTGGTCCATGAAATATCCTCTAGCTGTTCCAGGAGATTGGACAGAATACCAAGGTCATGGAGCCCAGATTGTCAAGGTTAGAAAATAAGTAACGCTATAAAGTCTATCCCTGAGACAAAGATTTTCTTAGTCTTTTCTTCAAGGAAAATAAGAATATACCTTGCCTCTTTTTGGTTAAAAGAAAGGATACACATTTACGAAATATGAGGGGTCATGATCATTTTCTAATAGGTCAGAAGCTAAAGATAAAGATCCACTATGGTAAATTGTTTTATCAAAATGAATGTCCTCAAACTTAGTAAAAGTTATGAATGTATGATAGATACTTGTACAAAATATAACCTACAGTCTTTAGATAAACATTATTTTTCTTGTAATTCGCAGATGAAGATAACTTATGATGACCAGTTCCTAGTAAGTATTGCCGAGGATGGATCCATCATCCTGTGGAAAATCCAAGACAAAGAGGGGCGTGGTCTAAAGAGAGATAAAGAAGTTGGATGGGCAGAGGAAATCCTCATCACTAAAAGTGATCTGGAAGAAAAGGTTGGTAGCGTAACTATTCTTTAAAGATAAATTTAGAAAGGTACTTTACTTAACATGACAGCTGTTAAAAATGTTTTGATCTTTTGTAGTATTAAAGTAGAGGTAGATGACATTGAATAATGGTTTTGGTTTTTTATTTCTTTTGATGATTTTATGCATCAGCACTGTCCTTTTGTCATTTAAAAAGTATTTTCTATTTTGTAAGATGAGAATATACACATTTGGAACTCTACATGTTTTCAAGACTGATGTACAATAATTCTAGCAAACTATTTTAGCTATAATTACTCATATCCTAATCAGGTGCACTAATGTCTTTAGATGTCTTGAACCAGACTTTGATATGTTTACACAATGTAGAGCTTTGAACATAGGTTCTTTTGCCTATAATCAGAGCTTCTTTCTTTTCCCACATAAATAAACTTATCAACTCACTTCTAAGCCTTAAACATCTCATGAGAAAACACTTATTTTGACATATTGGGACATGGAGGGTAAAAACAATTGTTTGAGAAATGCACCTTTTCATATTTTTTTTCTCTTTGTTTCAGAATTCCACTGTGTCAGATCTTAACTCACGTGTAGAGGAGTTGAAAATGGAAAATGAATATCAACTGCGTTTGAAAGACATGACCTACAATGAAAAGATGAAAGAGCTGACAGAAAAGTTTATTCAAGAGATGGAATCGCTCAAGACCAAAAACCAGGTTTGTGAAATTGATGTCATCTGCAATTTTGTTTTCTTATCTAAAACCCCTTCTTTTGCAAAGTAGTGTAGGGGCTAACTCTACACCAGCCTTAGGCAACTCACAGGCTCAAAGTAACCACATTAAAATTCATGATAAATGGCTGTTAGGTCTAAAACTCAGGAATTTAAGACGATAAGGAGATCAGCCCACTATTTTTAAACACCTTAGTCATTGTAAGCAGCTCACTGTTCAATATTGCTCTCATCGACCAACACCAACATTTTTTGTAACCTTGGTGTTTAACCCCCTCAGGTCGATAAGAAACATGAGGAATTTTACCAATGAAAGGGAATTAGAAACAAGTTATAAGACAACTAACGGATCCAATTGAACAATTGCATCTTAAAGAATATTTTATGTTATTCCTTTTGTGTGAAAAAAGAAAAGAAAACCAGAAAAAATAAGGTAAATTGATAACTGCGTATTGTTTTTTGTTTTCTCACACAGGTTTTGAAAACTGACAAAGATAAAGAAGAATCCAAACATGAGGAGGAAATGGCTGAGCTGATGGACAAACATGCCAAAGAGTTGCAAGACTTGGGTAAATTGTTTAATAAATAAATGGACAATAAAACAATGCAAAACTTTCTTTTTCAACTTTCATGCTTTAGTCTCTTCATGATAATCTTGCAGTATCCCTTGCAGGTTTTAATAACTCTTATTTTGAGCCTAAGCTACCTGTATTATGTGATACAGAGTTATATTGTCTGCTAACATGGCTGAATTTGTTTTACTGTAATGAATGGTGGTTTTCAAATTTGTTTTCTTACAGAATATCAGAATTTACGGCTCAGTAATTAGTCAATAATGAGCAGTTGTACGTCTGTTTAAAGTGCTTTGTGTAAAACTATGATTGTCGCTATATTTGTATTTTTAAACATAATCATTTCTACTTCCAGAATCTGCCAACAACCAAAAACTGATGCTTGAGTATGAGAAATTCCAAGAGCAGCAGGCCAAGATGATGAAGATGCAGGAGGATTATGACCGCCAACTGCAAGAAATGGAAGAAAGTAAAGAAAGAGCTCTGGAAGAACTCACTGAATATTATGAGACTAAACTCCAGGATATGACTACAAAACTTGAACAGGTGAATAAATACATTGCATGACTGAAACATTTATTTTCACTGTCGCTCAAAACAGAACTGAATTATTTGAAAGGTTAAGAAATTTTCAGCTGCTTTTTTGGGTTGTTTATTTTCTTTAAACCTTTCTTTTTAAATAACTTAATCATTTAACTACTAAGATCATTCCTCTTTCTATTCAAAATGAAAATTGTGCACATAAACGGTTAATAAGTCATTTCTTTCGCTCAACTACTCATATATTTCTCATTTAAAAAAATGTTTACTGTTAATAATGCTAAATTTTTTGATAAGACGAGACCACATAACTTTTTGTTTGCAGAGTAATGATGAAGCCAGACAACAAAATCGAGAATATGAAGAAACCAAGAAACAAATTGAAGAAGATGCTGATAGAGAAATATTGGATATCAAGCATCAATATGAAAGGCGACTCAGAGACGAAAAGGAAGCGAACATGAGACTGAAGGGTGAGACAGGAATTATGAAGAAGAAGGTAAGGATTATCTTTGTGCATCATATTATTAAATGGGAGTTCAGGGGTTGATGGTCAAAATTTTCTTTCTACCTGCATAATCTGAATTACTGTAGAGCCATTTTATTTTATGTCTTTCAATTTTTACATTTGTGTATAATGCCTCAACGTAAGTGTTTGTTATGACACGATGGAAGTAAATGTTATGACACTATGGAAGTAAATGATATGACACGATGGAAGTAAATGATATGACACGATGGAAGTAAATGTTATGACACTATGGAAGTAAATGATATGACACGAAGGAAGTAAATGTATGACACTATGGAAGTAAATGATATGACACGATGGAAGTAAATGATATGACACGATGGAAGTAAATGTTATGACACTATGGAAGTAAATGATATGACACGAAGGAAGTAAATGTATGACACTATGGAAGTAAATGATATGACACGATGGAAGTAAATGTTATGACACTATGGAAGTAAATGTTATGACACTATGGAAGTAAATGTTATGACACTATGGAAGT
>JARDUL010240196.1:0-16646 GCA_030265205.1 Dirona pellucida
TGTATGTATGTATGTATGTATGTATGTATGTATGTATGTATGTATATATATATATATATATATATATATATATATATATTTATATAAGTATGTGAAAACATATCTGATTCATTTTATAGCATACATATTATGTTTTTGTTTATATTGTCTGATATTATATATTTGTTTTTATATATTTTATTTTTATCCGACATTATATTTTAGGATCTCTGTCTCACTTCCAATGCCAGCAACATGACATACATGTAACTTATTAACATTGTCGGTGTGTCTTGCAATCAGCAATAGGACAAGAAGATCTTCCCCCAGCAACTCAACCTTGCTGTTTCGGAAGGTACCAAAAAGAAAGAAATCATGAGATTCATTATTCACCATTGGAAATTAATTTGTCACGGTACTTTCCACTCACAATAGACTGATCTCTGGGAAATGGAAAACCCAAGGAAAGGGTTGTCATTTATTGATCGGTTTTATGATAGATGTCGAATGTGAATATTTTTCCTTACAAGATCAGGAGAGACATTCAGTCAAGTTTTGATTTCAAGTGTTGTAAAAATTTCAATCCAATTTTCTTCTTGTGTGGCTATTGTTTGATTAACTCACCATTCTACCAAGGTCTCGTGTAACAAATAATCACTCGTCACAATAGAGTGGTTGCTGTCACAAAGTGTAGCACAGTGGCTAGGAGAACGTTAAAGCATAATAAAGATTTAAAGGTTTGTTAGTTTCTAGTCAAACACCAATTTTGACCCAGAAATTTCAAAGGCCACCCCCCTGTTGAAATTCCATCTAGACAGGACTTGTGTGAGTCAGAGCCTTGAGCATTTTGATGAAAGGTCACAAGAACCATCTGTTCTTGGATTTGAACCCAGAACATGTGCAAAGTGACCACATGATCCATTGGGATTACGTTAAGGATGCACCCACATAAAAGCGTCAGGGAATGTTTGTGTGTGTTGTTATCCATACATCAAAACTCTTTGTTGACCAGGATTAGAAAATGTCACACTTGGTGATTTAGGCAATGACAGCGGCTACTGTAATTTTTACCAAACTTGTAAATGCTGAATATTAAGACATGTACACGATGACATGCTATATTTTAGTTTGAATATACATACAAATTTATTAAAGCTTTTTTTTGTCTGAATGGAAAATCTATTTAGACATCCATGAGATTAGTGAGAAGTATTTGTATTGTACCCCAACCACTAACTTGCGTGCGTCAAGTCTTATACAATTCAGTCAACATCATCGAAGCCTTGAAAGGAAAGAACAAAGTTACTCTATATTAATTCGTAGTGTCAATTGACGCTACCATATTAATTATGCTCCCTCATACATTTTTGTCTTCTTTTTTACCATTTTCTACAAATGAGTAAAGATATTAGTGATTTTTTTTACATCGGTAAGGATGGGCATTTTTCCATTTCATTGTTGTTTTGTTTATCGAATCCCCTTTATACCGCAATAAGCAGTGTAGGGACCAGCCATGTGTCAAGCTCTGAAGGGTGCACATGACAAATGGATCCAAATGCCAATGAGGACTTACACCACTCATCACCTAACACATGGCTAGAAAGACTCTCCATTTCATAAATTTGAAAATCAAAGCAAGATCTCATCTTATTATAAGTTGGTTTTTGTTTAAAACATGCTCAAGACTTCCATGACAAATATTTTTATTTTAAAAGATATATTCTTATTTCATTCGGAGACGTGCTTTAGTTGGATTGAATGCATCAATATCTTATCTTGCATGACATACTTTCACTTTACCCGTCACCATACTATCATCGTTAAGTTTATCTTTGCCAACAGCATCAGCAGCAAATGCCTGCGTTTGTCTCCTTGCCGACGTCAAATGACAATATTTATCTGTCCCATCATTTTGCAATCTCCTCCTTTTCATCACTGCCCTCTTGTTTCATTTCGCAATCTCCTCCTTTTCATCACTGCCCTCTTGTTTCATTTTGCAATCTCCTCCTTTTCATCACTGCCCTCTTGTTTCATTTCGCAAAATCTCCTCCTTTTCATCACTGCCCTCTTGTTTCATTTCGCAATCTCCTCCTTTTCATCACTGCCCTCTTGTTTCATTTTGATTTATTTCTTTGAAAAATCCCTATCTTTATTTTTTATCTTTATTTGCTAATTAAAGATAATGCAGTTTGTTTTTTTAAGTTCGACATGAATAATTTTGAAATAATGAAATGAGCTAAAAATATATGCGATTGATGTTTGTCTTGAAATAATAACTAGGCCTACGTGATTTTTTCAAGTGAAATGACTTGGCTATTTTATTTATCAATGCTCTTGTTATAATTATCATTGGACCCAACATGGCTCTTGTTATAATCATCATTGGACCGAACATGGCTCTTGTTATAATCATCATTGGACCGAACATGGCTCTTGTTATGATCATCATTGGACCGAACATGGCTCTTGTTATGATCATCATTGGACCGAACATGGCTCTTGTTATGATCATCATTGGACCCAACATGCTTCCTACTGATTAAGACCCGTCCATCCCGATGGAGTCTGTGATATTTTATTATTTATTTCAGCCCAAATATGGTTTTTTTAACAGGTCATTATTTTTAATTTAATTGTAAGATTGACAACAGCAACAAATTCTTACAGCCATACACAGTGTCTCACTCCGTTGATAACAATAAACAATTCTTACAGCCATACACAGTGACTCACTCCGTTGATAACAATAAACAATTCTTACAGCCATACACAGTGTCTCACTCCGTTGATAACAATAAACAATTCTTACAGCCATACACAGTGACTCACTCCGTTGATAACAATAAACAATTCTTACAGCCATACACAGTGACTCAACCCATTGACAAACAAACAAAAAATCTTATAGCCATAAAACAATGTCTCACTCCGTTGATAACAGAAAATTCTTACAGCCATACAGTGTCTCAACCCCAAAAATTAATGAAAAGGGCACACATGCTTTGTTAATGTTATGATCACGCACCCCAATGTTTCGTTTTGTTTTGATTTTATTGATTGATGAAATTCTTTTTTCTTTTTTTTAAAAGCTTTGTTTGCATTCTGTTATGTCAGCGCTTACGCTTTGCCTGAGTGATATCTAGGAGGCAGCTTTCATCGAATTGATTCCTTTTCTGCTGCCTTGTGAATACTTTTTATTGTCTTAAGCTGAAGATCACTGCTTTTTCTGGATTTTCTTAAATATTATAGATTTGGAGACAGATTTTTATTTTATGATAACTGTCACTCACTCACAAAAGTGTTAAATTATGAAATCAAATATGAATGATTAACTCAAGACAATGTGTTACCCTTCTGGATGGGACGCTGGTCTATTGCAGATTACTTCCCCAGCTGCAAGCTGGTACCCATTTCTACACCTAGGGCGAGTGAGGCAATTGGAGTAAATTTTCTTGCCCAAGAAAAACAGCAACGAGGTGATTGGGGTAGGAGACTAACAACTTTTATAACATTTTTAATTTCAGTTGATCCAATATACTTTTACTGTGGTAATCTTTGTGGTTTTCCTATCAGTTTCTATGAAAACGATGGGAATATTTTTTCCTGGAATGAAGAACTTTGCAAAGTTTGACTTTGTGAAAAAAATTGTTGGTAATGCTTATGCTTGTGGGCTTGAGAAATGTTTTCTTCATCATCTGAAAAACGTTTTTATTTGAATGATTCCGTCCGTATTTTTGTCATGCCTGTGCCAGAGGTTTTTTTTCCTTTGAGAAAAGGGCGTGTCATTGTTTTTGTTTGTTTTACCCAGACAAAACAAAACAAAAAATGTATATCACACATATATCAAGGAAGAGAAAAGAAAATGAGCTTCTGTGTAAAAGGAGGTTTGTAAGAGTGGGTGAATGTAGGAAAATAAGGCAGAAACAAACAATTTTTTATATTTTTAAAGACGTATCGAATGTGCCACTCACAATGGTCATACGGCAAACACATCCAGAGATGTGCTGCTCAGCAGTCCATTAAAAAATGTGTTTGTCTCATATATAATCTACTAAGTTAGATGAAAATAGAGAAACTACAGTAATACAGAGCTTTGATTAAAAATAGACCCTAGACCAGAATAGGAAAGTGACTGTTTGTTTTTTATCAATATAGGATTGAATTAGCTCAACTGATCGAGACATCATCCGTCTATCTATGATGTGAAAGCAACATGGTACACATACATCATAAAGGGTGGGGGGGTTAACCGGTTTGACTTTATTCAAATAGTTGTCATTATTTGCTAATCATGAAATAAGGTAGGTTGATCTACACCTTATAGTATTTTGTCAAATTTATGATATTTTTTTTTTTTTTTTTTTTTTTTTTTTTTTTCAGTAAGGCTCTTTGAAATAGAAAATAATGATTTATAACATCATTTATATTATACATGAGAGGCCGGTCATAACAGTGGTCAACTATAAACCACCAAATATGATAGTAATAATGGTGACCTGCTGAAGCTCTATGGACTTTGAGTAAAAATCAGAGTATATAAATAAATAGCTGCAATGATTGACAGCACAAAACAGCTACATTTTGACCAACAAGCCTTTGTCAAGCAACAATGAACAAGAATTGTTTTCCGATTTTAAATATAAACCACCCCCCCCCCCCCCCCCCCTTTTTCTTTTTGAGTTGAAAAAAATATGAAGCTCCCTTCTAATTCACCGGTGTCAAGCTTTGGTGTAAACGTAGTTGATATTATTTATCGTCATATAACATAATACATACATACGTACGTACGTGTCCATATCTATATATTATTATATTTATACATAATAGAAATGATGTAATAATAACTTGTTGTCTTTCCTGATGGCGTGTTGCTTGATACCAGTGGTTGGTTCTTGTTGTACCCATGACATGTATAATTATATTATAGTTGTGTAAAATAATGATTTATTGAAATGTCTGCATTTCCTATTCAAGGGTAGCTGAAAATTTGGCCTTGTTTTTGTGTCCATATTGGAGCAAGGTCCTGTGTTAATATTAATATCTCTTCATGCTGTGCTGTTGTTATGTAATATTATTGCTTCAATATTATTATGCTGTCGTTTTTGTTAACAGTGGATCATGCATAATAAAAAGGACTTTAGAACTGACCATAACATTACCGCTTTCTGTTGCTTTTCTATGACTCTCTTTGTGATTAATGGATATAAAAGGAATATTATGCTTTTGAGAGATGGGACAAAACAAAACAAAACAAGGCAAGCGACATTTCGACCAAAATCCTTCAAGCGGCAGAAAGAAAAAAATTTGGCATTATTTTTATTGGGTTTTGATTTATTTTTTTTATTTAAAAAAACCGTTTAGGTAAATAGAAAATTTCATAAATATTTCAATCGTGTGCAACCTGGGAAGCTCAGAGAGAAAAATTACAAAACAGGTTCAGGGGCTATATATATACAGACCTTACATTAACTGATAAAACATATGTGCATGAAGATTAGGTCTATAACTGCGTCATCTTTTGAGAATAATTCAATGAAGGATGTCAAATAGGATTGTGAATTGTGCCAAAATGTTCTAACAGGTTACGTGGGTACTGGGAGTGTGGGTGCAGGTCAGATGACAAAAATAGATTATCCAAATCAATGGGTGAGCACTATCCGTCTACTAGCCCATTCGGATGGGACGGATAACAGGTCGTGTAAAAGAACTTGCATAGCAGTTCGAAAAATTGCAAAGAGTTGACTTCCTGTTACCGCTGCCCTGGCAAAAGTAAAAATTAAGCTGACCTATGCGGCAACTTTTGTGTTATGTTCGTTTTGTCTCAACCAGCAACAGAGAAAGCCAGCAACAGAGAAAGTGAAGAAAACGATAGAGGGGGGGGGGGGGGGGGATGTGTATTAGGGCATGCGCGACACCCAGCTAGGCAGAATACGGGAATATTCTATCATCCAAACTTGGGTTTCATTGGGAAAATAACCCATTGTCTCTAATAAACAAATGATGGATTAGTCCAGAGGTAGAGGGCTTGTTTTCTGTTTACGGCGAGGAGGAGTTGCCGTGGCAGGCATGGGTTCGATTCCCCCCATATGACGAAAAATCTTTTTTTCTATTTTTTGTCCTTGCCTCTCACTGGCACTTTTACATTATCCCACTCACATTGTCTCCAATGCAATTCAAACTTGATATCTTCAATGTCATTGGTGGAACACTTCTTACCCACTACGATATCATGTCACCTTGAGATGGTGTGTACAGACTGCAGTAAAAGATATAGATAGATGTAAGAGGAATATGTAAGGGGCTTCTTAACTTAAAATATGAGGACAACACAAAACAAAAGCCACGAAGGCTTTGGCCGAAATGTCGCTTGGTTTGTTTTGTTCTTGTCTGTCAAGAAGCCTCTTACACATTCCATGTATGTCTATTTGCATACCACCATTGACTTCAATGGGTCTCATATAATGTTAAAAGATATAGGATTACTGACACACAAAAAAAAAATTCAATCACAACAATAATTGATTTTTCACACCAGTTTATTGATCACTGATATGTTTTATTCCAAAACTATTCAAGAGTTGATAATATGAACAAAAACAAAATTTGAATACTTGTATTTTCATTGCAGTGCATGGTATATGCATTAGAGATTCAGTTATACAATATCTTTCTCAACTTCCGGGTACAGCCATAAGAAGAAAAAAACAAACATTATAAAATTGAATCAAATTTTGTTAACAGTAACAGTACAGGTCCTTGCAAAATTGCATGCCTGTCGTGTATTAAGATATAGCTAACTACAATATGTCAGGCAAAAGAAAGAATCAACCTGTGTTATTGTTTAAGTTGTATGGAAAGCATTGATCTGTCACTGTGCTTAAGTGTGATAACTACACACATTAGCGCATACTGATATCTCAGTGCAAGCTTGACAACCTGAAAAATAACACAGTGGTTTATTAAGAAGTGTATCCTTTCTTTCTCCAGCGAGTAAATATGAAAGATAAAGTGGAAACAAGCAAAAAATAATATGCTAACAAACAGGGGCAAATATTTTGTCAATTTTGATTCAATTTAACAAACAATCATACAAGGTGCCAATAATCTAGATTCCTGTTAAACTATTTAACTTCCTTCCCTCCTTAAAAATATGCTCACAAACTTATACAAGGCGAGAAGTGAATTCCAATATTTAACATAAAAAACCCCCAAAAACCTCTGTAACTTCAAAAGCATCCATTATTATCACTGTGAAATACGTCTTCTTAAAACACACAACAACACAGTAGAGTAAATTACAAAGAACATGATCTGTATCAATCAAAAACAACAAGACAAGGTAGTATGGACTTTTTTGATTGCTTAAAAAGTTTGATTATCCAATATGAATATATAAATTCTAAAACAAACTCAAACTCCAAATTTGAAGTCACAATGACATGTTTTAATCCAACTGAAATTTTAGCTGTTCTAGGGAAAAATAGTTGGGGGTTTTTTTTTCGCTTTCATCATTTGAAAGAATTACACCTCGACACCGGGAATATTTGTTATTTTGTGCATCAGTGTCTATCACATTTCTCACCACCACAAACCCCCACCCCAACCACAACCCAAAACCCACAACTTTTTTTTTTTTTTTTTTTTTTCCATTTTGTGTGTGTGTGTAATAACATTTGGGTTTTTTTTCTTTCATTTCGGGCATCATCTTTTCCAACTCCTCTCCTCTACAATCCTGCTTGGTTGTCGGTGTCCGCCTCGCAGCAGTTTTTTATCCTCTGTCTTAGAAGTGTCACGTTTTTAAAAAAGATTCAAAACCACTGAATGTTTTGCAACATTACAATATGTCCATTGAGTTTCTCTCAATAAAAAAAATAATTTGAATTAACAACGCATCAATTCTATATTTCCCAATGATACTCTTTGTTGTCCAAGCCTACACTGATAATCTATAAAGTTAATATTAAGTAAATAAGGTGTTTGATTATTAAGTAAAGATTATGATTAAGTATAAAAAATCGTTAGGTGACAAAGACTTTTTGTAAAATTTAATATTAAGACCAAAAAAAAACAACCCAAAAAATCAATAAGAAAATATCAGTCCTGAGCATAAGTAGAAAAATAGGTCGTAACATCTTGCGATCAGGGAGGTGCTGCAAACATACACACACGAAAAAATCATTTCATATAACACGCGGGCCATTGGTACATGAAATATATTGTATAGGAATTTATACACTTTGCTGTAAATACATCACTCTGAGTCTGAGATTAAAACAACACTAAAAACATTTTTGGCATCGCACTTTTTTCAAGGCGCTCGCCAATTGAGCTCATGTCGGATATGTGGAAGAAAACAAAAGCAAATTACAACCATCTGTAGCCTGTTACTTCCTTTGCACGCCTCTTCTACCCAACAGTCCGGATATCCCTTTCAAGGTCAGCCACACTAGAATTACAATTTACACGCTCGTACTAATAACAAACATTACAGCTTCTCAATCTGTGTTCATTTATCGACATCGACAGTGATGGTAGAATCCTGGTTTGAATTTTGGAAATGGAAATTATTACAGTCAAACGCTGAACGGAAAACATTTAAATTAATAATACTGCTATCATCTAGAGTCACTGTCTTATTTTCAAATAGTTTTTAAAGTAAAAATTATATAAATCTGTTGTGACCAAGAACACCACGTCAATAAATACATCTTTCAAAATGAAATTGTAGTAAAGTTAACAGTCAATAACAATATGGCATCTTTGAATGATGGAACTTGATAATAATCTGATCTATGAGGAGAGCAATGTCTTCACAATAAGAGTATTTTTATTTTTTTTACGGCATACCCATATGAACAGGAAGGATAATGCAACAACTACTGTATTTGAAACAATGTCTTTTGAAAGGAAATGTACCGTTGTGATGTTTTATTTTTTTATTCACCACAAAAACCATCATCAGAACAAAGATGGATGCTGTGAAAAAGAGATGGTTAAAAAAAATTGGTGAGCAAATCCGTGCTGGACAAGAATGGTTGTCAATACATTTTTTTTAAACTACAAAGACGTAGATTAAAAAATATTTGCAATCCACATAAACTGATACCTTAATGATGGGTAAATGTCTTTGACAAAGTTGTAAAAAAGTTATTAAATGGGTGGTACCGGTAAATATCTTTGACAAAGTTGGAAAGAATTTGTTAACTGGGTGGTAAATATGTTTGACAAATTTGGAAAGAATTTGTTAACTGGGTGGTAAATATGTTTGACAAATTTGGAAAGAATTTGTTAACTGGGAGCATCATATCAACAAAGAAGAACTGACCCCCAAAAATAGGCATGGTGGTCCGTGCTTGCGACAACATGATCACATCAAATAATCCGTGCTAGTGCTGCATTTTCACAAATTGTTTTATTTCATAATATTGATGATGCCAAGGAAGAAGGCAGGCCACGTTGAATTAAAAGAAAGGCCCTAACCCTTCACAAGGACCAGAAAACAAACAAGCGGCAAAAATTTAAGAGTCTTAGTGTTGGAACTTACTTTGTAAAAAAAAAAAGTGATTTTATTATTTTTGGCACTCATCGGAGTCCTACAACACTGGTGATAATGTTTATAAAAGATAAGAATTAAAAAAGTGATCTCAAGACAAAAATATGATGGCATTGACACTATTTTAAAATGTATATATTTTATATATATATATATATATAAACAATAGAAGCAAATAGTTGTGATCGTCACTAGTATCCTGCCCCACTGAATATCCACAGGGCGATGGTATGAGATTCAACATGAGTTATCACATTTCATTTTCAACAATTGATCCAATATCTATTTTTGATTCTTTTTTTATTGATCTTACTTGCTCAAATTGCTACGGTCAGAGTCATAGTCATAGCAACACAGTGAGAAACGAACCCAATACAGTGTTGTCTTAACTGTTGAGTTCGATGCCTTGACCACTATTTTGACGATCGTCAATAATAAATACAAGATTATATCAAAGCCGATACAAAAACACATTATACAAATACAAAAATGGCACAAACATTTTGGAAGGGTATGTAAAAAAAAGAAAAAAGCCAAACTAAAAATAACCTCAATATAATCCAATTAATTATACTCTTGAAAACCTTACTTGGGGAAAAAGTAGAAAAGAAAAAAAAGTACAACCAAAAACATATCCCTTTCAATAAAAGGGACGGTGTCATATCACAAGTGTCTAGTATCCAACCAGCATTAAAGAGTTTTTAAGCTTGCTTCAATCATCAATACCACCACAAACACTATTGTCAACATAAAACAACAAAAAGTTTTAAAGTGTAATATGGTGACGAATAAGAGATTCAGGACTAAAAAGGAACACAGTAATATAATATCTTGAGTATTAACAACAACACACCTCACAGGTCAATAACTTGCCGGAGATAATTCAATATCAAAGGCAGACAATATCAACATTTTTGTTTTAAACCGGCTACTGGTGGTAAAAACAAAAGTTTTTGAATGATCCATATTAACATAACTGGTCTTTGTTTACAGATGCCGTATCTTGGGCCAACTTTCGTTGTCATTCTAGTTACACTGCCTTATAGAAGTCGTATTTCGTATTTCATTAAACAGTCATATATCATTATTCAATAGCTTATCGATTCAATTTCAACTTGTAACAACAAATTTCCAGCTTTTACATTTTTTTCCAGTAGGTACAATTCTCCTTCGTACAAAAAAAATTAAAAATGTAACTGTATCGTCAGTCAGCCACACTTTCCAAAACAATCATCTGTAATAGCAATAGAGTGTAAATGAAGTCGATGAGATTCTTATAAATAATACACCAGGTTGTATGCATTTACAGTTTGTTTTAAAAAAGTCTTAACATCTCAACTAGATCTATACTGTCTCTGGTCAGAGCATTCAATCAGGATTTTTTTAATTATAAGAATTAGTGTTTTTGATAAATAGCCTGACTTTTTGATTTGTAATGATGAATTTACGCGGTGATGACCTGCTCGTCTTTAATTTCTGATGCAGTCTTTCTGTAAGGTGACGAGTGGTGTTAGACCTCGCAGACATTTGGATTTACTTCCATTTGTCATGTGCACCCTTCATAATTTGACATAAGGCTGGTCCCTACACTGCTTTCTGTGGTATAAAGGGGACTCAATAAACAACTCGATAAACAACAACATTGACGAATTTGCCACTTGGCCTACAATGAAATTGAACTTGTGATCTTTTATTTCCATAGCCAGGATGTGAACTATATATATATACTATTCTGGTATTTTGGTTATACCCAACCCAAGCATGAATGAAAATTACCAAGATCTAAAACAGAATAATGTTGACAGCTGACATCGGTAACACTAAACGACAAATCGTCCAAGACTGAACTACGGTCAGACCATGATAACTGTGCGTCTTCGGCCAGTTTCAGTCTTCGGCCAGTTTCAGTCTTCGGTCAGTTTCAGTCTTCGGTCAGTTTCAGTCTTCGGTTAGTTTCAGTCTTCGACATTGAACAGATAACAACATATTTTCTTTACAATTATCACCTCAGATATCTGACAAAGACTATAACAATTTAACCTACTCATCTTCCATGAGTTAATAATTTCAAAATTCCCAAATAAAAAATAAAAATCGGGATTAAATGTGTAAAGACTCTTCTTTCCCAAGGATTCAACATCGGGCTTAGTAAAGCAAGGATTCAAACCAGGTACCTCAGGATTTCCAGCCCAGACCAGTCAGCCACCAATGCTACATCTTCATCACTACGAGGAGCGTTTTAATGATTTTCAATATATCCCTCCCCGCACTTATCAATATTTTTTTCTTTCTTAAACTCATTTTCAAATCTTAATATTCCCAATCAATTCAAGAATATCTATCTATCTATTTCATGGGCAGGCAATGACTTGATTTAATCTCTTTGACTGAACGGGTTAATAAAGGAAAATCAGCCAAACTACAACCCAGACTGATGACATTCAATGGTTTATAATAATTTTATTTTTTTTGTCATTCCATTCCGTTCCATTTCTGGATTGCCCAAAAACCAGACAGCAGTCTGCATAGGTAAGAGGTGAGCCAGTGTCCAGTGCGTCATTGGTCATCGTCCAAAGCATCACACCAGCTCGATAGTCTCCGTGGCCGCCAGTCCTTCTTTCTTCAGCCTCTGGAGGATGGGCTTGTAGATCTCCATGGTCAGAGGTGCGATGACGCCTTTGGTTTGGATTTCTCCTGTCAATTGGCAAAAAATGCAAATATATATTTTTGAAAAAAAAGCAAATGAAAATGTAGATTTAGAAAAATATATATTACGTTTGAGGTTGTTCTGAGAAAAATTCTAAACAAATTGCCTGAAAAAGTGGAAATTTCTGAAAGAAGAAAAAAATATAAAAAATAAAAATTCCAGTAACGGTTAGCTAATTTATAAATACATAAATGCACGCAAAGTTGAATGACTGACCGTTAAGGACCATCTTAGCCGCTATTCCAGTGGGCAGTCCGACAGTTTTGGCCATGGCGGAGAAGCCGTCCACATCCCCATAGTTGACAAAGTCGATGCTGCGTTTCTCTTGCGTCCTGTCTCCCCATTGTATCCCCACCTCGTGACGCATCAGCAGCAGGTCTCTCTCGTTTGGTCCTGGATTTCAAATAATAAATAATTAATATCATAACCTTATGCAGTGGGCTCATCACCTGCTTGTCTTTAATTCCTGATGCAGAGTCTTTCTAGCCATGTGTAAGTTAATGAGTGGTTCTAGTCCTCGTTGTCATTTGGATTTACTTCCATTTGTCATGTACACCCTTCAGAACTTGACACATGGCTGGCCCCTACACTGCTTCTATTGGTATAAAGGGGACTCGATAAACAAACAATATCATAGCCATTCATTATGGGTTTTTTAAACGCTGATCAAAATAATTTTTGCTTGCCACAAATAATAACATTGAAACGGTGAATGTCATACACGTTTGATTTTAGGTGCTTACAGTTACAGCACACAAATAAAATTAAGGACGGACAGGAATCGAACCAACAACCTAAGCAGGTCCAAACCCTGGGTTCCTCGTCTTGACCAGACAGGCTACCCCCGATGGGTGTGGTAATGCCAGAAATAATAATGATAATAGTAATAGTAATAATAATAATAATAATAATGATGATGATAATAATCATCATAATAATAATAATAATAATAATAATTATAATAATAATAATAATAATAAATAAATAATAATAAACAACAACAACAAAAACAACAATAATAAAAATAATAATAAATTTAAAAAATAAATAAATAATAATAATAATAAAAATAATAATAATAATAATAACAATAATAATAACAATAATAATAATAATATTAATCCACCCACCCATCTGATCCCAACCCACTCACCATAAGCCAGCTTCTTGGCCAAATAGTTGGACAGTGTGTCGATTGGGGTAATCTTCTTGTCTATCAAGTCATCGTCCAACAGGCCCAAGCTGTAACAAGTAGAAGCAACAAAATCATTAATATCATCAACATAAAAAAACAAAAAACAAACTTTTATTATCACCATAAATCACATCACTACTTTACCATCGTCACCACCACCACCATAAAAATTTTAAAAATCTTCCATCATCATAACAAACATGACAACTATCTCCACCACCACTGCTGCCGCAAACCACCACCATTCCTCTCAGTGTTAGGTTATGTCTTATTTTTTACGAATCTTTAACCTAATATGGATATTCTTTAACGAGCCCGGCCAGCTTCGTTTTTGAGTGAAACTTACTCAACAATTGGTTTAAACTTAGCATGGTCCCTGCCCAGTTTCTCAAACACGAGATCCTTCAACGAGTCCTGTAGGATGTCTCCAGACTTGTCAAATTTACCACAGATATACTCTTTCTGGAGGGAGCAAGATACAACAAACAAAAGAGTAAGGTCTGATGTTAAAAATGTAAAGCGCCTAGAGACTTATGAACAGAGGGAATATGCGCGCTGTATAAATGTTCAGTACTATCAATATCATTATCATCATCATCATCATCATCATCATCATAATCTTAATTATTATCATCATCATTATTATTATTACTATTATCATTATCATTATCATCATCATCACCATCATCATCAAAGGTTTTTATGGGGTTTTTTTCCAAAACAAAAAAACTGAATAAATAAATAAATAAATAAATATTTCAATGTTTCAAATAATTCAAATATAAAATTTTACATAAAAACAATTCAAATCAAAGATAATAAAATTGATGAGCAAAAATGAATAACTATGTTACAGGCTGCCAGAATTAACGGCTTTTGTCTGGTCATCCCAACCCCCTTTATTCCACAGACTATAATACGTAGGGTGTTAGGTCAGCCCTAGACCAACCCCAGACAACACACATGACAAAAATCATATTATCTATACATGAACAGTTTTGGGGCAAGATGAGATAAATCCAAATTTTACAGTGTTGAGATATTCCACTTTTTTTTTTTAATACCAGAGCACCAAGTGCAAGTTTTTGAAAACCAACAATAAGTAGCCATCGTAATTTGTTCCAGCATCCAAATATTCAAGTTTCTAAAAAAAAGTGGTGCTCCCCTTTTCAAGCTCTAAAACTGAGTTAAAAATTCAGATTTTTTAAATAAGCGTTTATCGCGTTTTGTCCGCAAACTGTTGACACATGCACATTTGCACTATAACCATCACGCAATGAGCTGAAAAATCAAAAGGATCAGGAAATTAAGATGAGCAGCGGATCATCCCACTGTGTCCAAACACCTTTATTTGCCATCAGCAACCTTATACTCTTACCCTATATATAAAAAAATCTGACACTTTCTTTCTTTCTTTATCAATTGCCTTTCTACCTTTTGGTGTAAGGTTAAGTGAGGACAAACTTTCGCCATTGATCTCTATCCAGAGTCTTCCTCTTTGCATTAAAAAAACCTACACCCCCTCTTTTCTATCACCTCTGATATTGTTTCTTGCCATACTTTCTTCTGTCACACTAAAATCAAATTGCATCGAAAGCTCGAAACATGATTGTATTTTAAAATACGTCGGTGCATGACATTTGACAAAGATGATACATCCTGGAATAGTAAGAGCCTCACCCATGTGATCTGAGGCCCATCTGGGTAGAGCTGGCTGTCAGGCTCGCTGTTCAACAAGTCCAGACCAATCAGACCACGAATGGCCTCTGTGAATCCCTGGTAAAACAGGAAGAAAAAAATGAGTTATAAAACGACCTCAAGACAAATAAATATATCTCAGTTTTGCCGCCTGGGCATGATACAGTATCATACATTGTGAAAATGTAAATAACAGCCAACAGAAGAGACTGATATAATAAAATTAGTCATGTCTGGTACTTGCGGAAATAAGCCTTACATTTTAAATTCTTTTTTACCATATGGAATTTGACTTTTAACCAATTCCATTTTAATCAACCCACAACAATGGTATTTCTGATATATATTTAACATGATATAACTTTATTTATTATCATAACATATTTGTTTTTTAATATACCTTGAAAGTACGTATGTACATATTATATTATTCATTTATTTGTATTCATTTAAATACTGTGATGCTCCATATGCGTATAACATACGTGTTGTAATTTTTATTCACGTCTGTAAAATGAATTTCCCTAACGGGATGAAAAAGTATTATTATTAGTATTATTATTATTATTATTATTATTATTATTATTATTATTATTATCATTATTATTTTTATTGTTATTATTATCATTATCATTATTATCATTATCATTATCATTATCATTATTATTATTATTATTATTATTATTATTATTACAGTTACAAACAAAGATGTTTTCATCTCACCTTGTAGCGAATGGTCCCCCTTAACACGGTGGAAGCCGATTGGATGCCGTACTCGTTCAGGTACTGGGTCGAGTCCCTGTTAGGGAATCCTTCAATGTTAAAGCCAGGCAGGAAGTTGAGGGTTTCCGTTTCGTCCAGCAAGTGTCCATTACCTTCAACGTCTACAATCTGTGGGTGGGGTAGGTGGTGGAAATATGGATGGAAAAAATTGAATTAGCTCGAAAGCTATGTGGGTGGGTGGGTGGATAGATGGATGGGTGGGTGGATGTATGGATGGATGGATGGGTGGATGGTTGGATAGATGGATGGATGGTTGGATAGATGGATGGATGGTCGGACAGATGGATGGGTGGATAGATGGATAGGATGAATGGGTGGATAGGTGGATGGATGGATGGTTGGATGGATGGGTGGATGGTTGGATAGATGGGTGGATGGTTGGATAGATGGGTGGATAGATGAATTGGATGAATGGATGGATAGATGGATATATGGATTGGATGAATGGATGGACAGATGGATGGATGGATAGATGGATATATGGATTGGATGAATGGATGGAGAGATGGATGGATGAATAGATGGATATATGGATTGGATGAATGGATGGGTGGATAAATAGATGGATGGATGGATGGTTAGATGGATTGGATAATGGATGATAGATGGGTGGATGAGTTGGATGAATGGCTGGACAATGGATTGGGTGGATGGGTGTATATATCGATAGATGGATGGATGGTTGGATAGATGGATTGGATGAATGGGTGGGATGATGAGTACTAGCATGT
>JARDUL010240526.1:0-16621 GCA_030265205.1 Dirona pellucida
AGAGAGAGAGAGAGAGAGAGAGAGAGAGAGAGAGAGAGAGAGAGAGAGAGAGAGAGAGAGAGAGAGAGAGTGAGTTGCTAACCATTTAATCGTATGCGTGATTGCTATCTTTGCATATATTATTATCATACATTGTTCGTATCAGCCCTGTCATGTTTTAAGTTTGATGTCGACATCAATTTCTCTTTCAATATCATTAAATTGTGATTCTTTTGTTATTTATACCGTATTTATTCAGGTGTATAGATTTGCTTATGATGGAAAAATCAAGTATTCCATTATTCAAAATAACGCGTCGCTAAGGCAGTCACGGATCATATCAAGAGTGAAATAACATAACACCGAAGGACACATAGATGTGTCAGCATGGGGATGCTTTTGGTGCATGGATCGAGTTTAAGATTAAGAGATTGTTCATCTCCTTTGTTTTAAAAACAGCATGTGGTGCGCTTGCGCTGCGTGTAAAGCGTGTAAACCCGAACCAAAAGATCCAAATTCGCACCTAAGGCGGTGCAGGCGGGCCACAGGCACTGAAGCTGGAAATTATATATATTCGGGAATTTAGAACCAACATGCCATCAGCTTTCTCCTTCGTCCCCCCACGCCCATCCCAACCGCATCTATGTTTTACGTGTGATTGTTACTTGTTAGTTGACGCTCGACAGAGGTTTTTGATGGTCGAAATATCGCGGTTTTGTGTTGTCGACTCGTGCCGTCAGCTTATTGTGTGAAACATTTCTGAATGGCACCATGAGTAAAAATCCAACCCGGCGTCGCTCGTATTCAGGCTTTTAATATTGCCCAGGTCTTGACTCGTTTGCAATGGAACCGGAGATTCAATTCCATGACATGTTCTATTTTTTTAAAACAAATGTATTATTGGAGAGGTGAAAGAATCACAATTTATAATATTTGTCAAATTTTCACACATTTTTTCCAGATTTTCTGATGAATCGTACATTGGACACAAGAACAAATCCAGTCGATCCATCGGGTCTTACAAACGGTCTAAATCAGCGGCAGTGCTGCCATCTACCGACAAAAACAATGGAACTGGCGGGGAGGAGGATAGTCTGGCTTTCCCGGATAAGAAATTGTCACAACAGCCTTGGAACAGCGAGTGGGCGCTTAAGAAGTCAAACGAAGAGCCAACCACGCCCAAGAAAGAAGATCTGATGAGAGTCCCACACCCAGCCCCGCATAATCAACCACAAATACAACCTGACCGTGCGGACAGTAACAGGGACAGTGTCCAGCCAGACTTGACCAGTGGTTTGAATGTCCAGGACGTCCCTCCGGTCAGACCGGCTAGACCCAGTGCATTATCCAGACAAGGCATTCCCGACTCGTCATCCTCCTCCTCGTCCCCTGTAACTAACCCCTCCTTCTCTACACACTCCCCACCCTCCGCCGCCGCCACCTCCTCTCCCTCCTCCTCATCCTTATACAAACCATCCTCATTACCCCCTCCTGACTCATCAACAGCAGCAGGAACACCTGTGTTCACGGCTAGACCTTTCGTCATCACTCAACCAGCAGGACGGATGGGCCAGGATAATAATAGTCCGCGGAGGGCACCTCCCCCGGTCCCCAACTCTCCACCATTTGACCCCACCAGGGACTCACCACTGGCCCGGGGGACACAACAACCATCCCCTGGCCAGAACACGAACCACAGTAACGCCAGTAGCTACTCTCACCAATCCCCATCTTCTCTACCACAAGTTGCTCCATCGTCTTCATCATCCCCATCATTTACACCACCACCACCGTCCTCATCCTCGTCATCGTTGTCATCATCCCTTTATCGACCTTGGCAGTCTCCAGAAGCCACACCAATGCAATGGTCAAATTCCCAGGGTGTGTATGCCAAGCCCAGTCACAACAACAACAACAACAACCCTCCCGTCTCTAGTCAAATTAGCAACTTCAGTAACAATAATACCAATGACAATAGTAGCAGTAGTAGTAGTAGTAGTAATAATAATAGTATAACAAATAGCAACAATAGTAGTAGTAGCACTCTCAATAACAACAACAACATCAATAACATCTCCAACATCGGGGGCGACCAGCGTCCTTTGCTACCCCCGCCAAGGGAACAACAACAACACCACCACAACCACAACCACCACAGACGAGAAAGTGAACCTGTGAAACCAAACTCTTTCAACGCCCCTGTTTCCACCAACGACGCCCAGATCCCGCTGCACAGACCAAAGTCTGTAGGAAGCGGACTCAACACGCCAAAGATCGACGGGATCGACACAGGTGATGGCTCGCAAGCCACGTCCTTCCACAGCCGTCAGCCCTCGCAGGAGGAGCTGGAGTGCGACCTCAAGGCCAAGCAGTTGGCCGAGGATCTCGGGGACAAAGAGGTCAAGCTGTCCGAGGTTCTGAGTCTGGACACCAACAAGAAACGGATGAGGTACATGGACGGCCTGTTCTCCTCGGACGTGGCCAATAACGGTGACGCCCGCACGCCCCCTCACAGGCACGATCAGGAAATCACGGGGATGATGACGTCATCTCCATCGAGGAACTCGACCGGTGGTTCTCCAAAGGATACAAAGTCGGCCGAGGATTTGAGCGATGCTGGTAAAAGGTGAGTTGACTTGTAGTCTAAATTTTTCTTCGTTGTTGTTTTGTTTTTGTTTTTGTTTTTTTAGGGGGTTTTAAAAATAATTATTTAGTGGCTCGTGACCCTGTTAATGATTTATTAATTTTGTCAATAGTGAAGGCATGTGTACATAACAAATCAATGCCGTTTTATTCTGAAATGGGATATTGTAGAGAGCAAAAGCAATAATGGATTTTTTTATCATGTTTATTATTCGCCTCTCCGATTAAAAATTTGCCCTAATAATTGATAATGTTAATAATAATAATGATGATGATGATGATGATGATGATGATGATAATAATATTGATGATAATAACGATGACGACGACGACGACGATGATGATGATGATAGTAATGAAAATGGATTTAGAATAATGCAACAAAATACATGTACCCATGGATACCTACCACCTACCAGACAACAACTGCTTACAAAGTTTAACTATGATGAAAACAATAGGGCGATACGTGTAAATGGAGCTTTTTTTGTTTTCTACCATCAAACCTGTCTGCCAGATAGTGTTAATCATTTACTTATTGAAGTTTGTTTGTTGTGAATGTGGCAAAACTACCTGCTGTTTCTTGTGAATTGAACACCAAGGCTACAGAAAATGTATTTCCTGGTCATCTGAATAAAATTGCACATTATTATTGGGTCACTCACGACCAAGACATGTTTGTGGACACGGGGTGTTGATCACCTGATTGTCATACTTTGTATTTCCTTATCAATTAGCCCTTTTCAGCTCTGTGCTCAGTCATGCATACAGGACTTGATGATCATGGCCCATGTGTTTCTTTGCATGCTAGTGGGTTGTTTTGGTTTTTTTACCTGTGCATTGTCCCAGGCTGAGCATGAAGTTGGCCCCTCACTGCTTTGTGGCAGGCATGAATGGGGTTTTGTTGACCACAAAACAAAAGTGTGATTACTATCATGTCACCCATCAGATGTGCTCAACCTCCCACAACTGTACTGTTTATGGCTGAGGAGGAAGACCACATGGGTGGATTCGATCTGGTCGAAATTATTAGACAATTAGATAGTGAGTTGCACATAGTGCCATTATCGTTCAAGGCTGATCACCTACTTGTCTTGAATACTTGAACAGAAGAATTATTTCCCATCTGTGTGTAAGGCCATGCATGCCTCTGGGCTGTAATGTGTTCATAGAGCCTCCATGTTGAGATATTTTTCAAGTTGAGTCTTAAGCTAGCATGCACCTGCCCTGAATGGGTCATTCCGAGCAAAGCATTGGTTGGCCTTAATAAAATACTGCAAGGCATAAAAAAAGGATAATTAGAGTGAAAATGAAGCATTATATTAGGAACCCTTTTCTCCCCTAATTTAATATCTTATATATTAAATGAACATTTTCATATTGTTTATGGTATCTCTCTCTTTTCCGTTTTCTCAGACCCAGTCTATCCAATTATACTGGATGTATTAAACGAACATTTTCATATTGCATAATATTGTATCTTTCTCTTTTTCTTTTTCTAAGGCCCAGTCTACCCAAGGAATACTGGCTGTCTGCTCCCAAGGCCCAGGTCGAGATGACCCTAAGACACAGTCGGGAGGATTTGGTCAAGGACATCAAAGACGGACACTCTTTAGTACTACAAAAGGTAGGGATGGTTTGGAGAGCACAGACGATGTTGTAAATGTACATTTATATAGCGCTTATTCATGATCATCACCATGCTCTTAGAGCGTTACATTTGCCCCTGGAAAGCAACGGGAAAACTCAACTCTTAATACGCCACACGCAGCCTGCTGGGGGCAAATATAATTTTTAGACAAGGACAAGGCTGCTTGCAACCTTATGAATTTTATATATTATAATGTATTATGTCGTATCCCAATTTTGATGTATTACATATAATGTGGTATGTCGTATCCCAATTTCTATTTATTATATATAATGTGTTATGTCGTATCCCCATTTTGATTTATTATATATTGACATATGGCTGGTCCCTACACTGCTTATTGCGGTATAAAGGGATTCGATAAACAAACAAACAATATATAATGTGTTATGTCGTATCCCTATTTTGATTTATTATATATAATGTGTTATGTCATATCCCCATTTTGATTTATTACATATATAATGTATTATGTCGTATCCCCATTTCAGGAGGAGTTGTTGAAGAAACTACGTAAAAAGTTGGATGTCCTGGAAGAAGACAAAGTTCAGCTGATGCAGGAGATTGAGGACAACAACTTGCTGGGAATGAAGGTATGAATTGGAATACATTTTGACTGAAAACTTCTGCTATTGCTTACTATATATATAAATATATATTATACTATGTAGATATAAACCCCATCTGGATACGTCTTTGAACTCCTTGTCATAAGTAAAAAGTGCACCTTTGTGTGTATATGAGAGAAAATACACCAGACATGCAGATAACACATACACACGAATGAGAAATAAAATAAACACATACCTACATGTGTTAACATTTACTTTGTTTACATTGTGCATTTGCCATCGTCTGTGCTACCTGTCTCAAGGAATCAGTGTTCTCCTGTATGCTTTCTTTGGACACGGGTTCGGAATGCAGGATGGACCCCTGGTAGTGGATAGGTGAAGTGGTTGACATAGACCTTTTTTTTTTTACCTTCACAACATGAGTTCTCACTTTTGTGAAATATTCGTTCTATCCTTTTTGCAAAGAATAAAAGTAATTAACATGATTCCAATTATTCAGTTTTATTTTGAGAAGTGTATTCATTTTTATTGTCTCCCATTGCATCTGTGTCTGTATTGTATCGTCAAATGATCCAATTGTTGCATGTTATGTGCATGTATGAAAAACTGATTTTCAGCACTTCATATTTTTCCTCTCGGGATTAATAGTAATAGAGCATATTTTGATTTTATTCCAGGTTGACTCCATTTTAGCATCCAAGTTCACAGGCAGCCCGAGCGTGGTGGACAAATACAAGGCCTATGTAGAGGACCAGGATAAAATCGTTCGACTCCTGCTCAACCTTTCAGGTCAGCTTGCCAGGGCAGAGAATGCTGTAGAGGCGATACCGTTCAACGCTGATTCGAAAATAAAGGTAAGAGGACATAATATTATATTCAATTTCATACTTAAAAAGAAATTCCTAATTTTGTGGTATATTCTGTTTCTCATGTCGTCTTAATTTTCTCTTACTAAGCGTCCAAGTGTAATTGTGAGCGTTATTTTTTTCAACATTATTCTATACTTGGATGATGCATTTAATTTTATTCATATAAAAAGAAATGAAATTCCGTAAGATACTTCTGCTTCTTTTATGTCAATTGTTTTCTGACTAAACTACCAAGTGTATTGGTGAGCTTTATTTTTTTGGTATCATTACTTTACCCTTGGATATCTTTGACAATTGATCTTTCCATGACAAACTGTAATGCATAATTGAATTTTTTTGTGCACTTCCGTGTTATTCTGGCCCATACAATAATTTGTGCTATTTACCTCCATGAATATAAAACACGACCATTCTTTTATTTTCTACTTTTTTTAATGGTTTTTTATAAGAATGCATGATTAATTTTTTTTTTTTAAATTGTTGTTTTACAGAAATTGACCAATGACAAACGAGACAGGCTCCATGATAAGCACGAGGAAGCCAAAATCTTGAAAGCGGACATCGACAAGCGCAAAGATCAAGTGTCCAGTCTGGTGCAAGAAGGGCTCGGGGAAGGGGAGAGGCAGAAGTACACACAGTTCATCAACAAGAAACCACAGTTGACCATCGAACTCCAGGAATTGGAGGACAAAATAAAGCTCGGCACGGAGCAAATGGAGGAGCTTAAGAAGAGCATTCCCAGCAGTTCTTAACACACTTAGTCCTTGTCTCTGTCTCATTCTTTCGTAGGAATTTTTTCGTTGACTTGTGGGACAAAGAAATCCACTGATCATCGTGATAGAATAAGAATATAGCCTGATTTTTTTAAATACAGAATTCAAAGTTTCTTTTTTTTAAATCATTATATGTTTGGGGGCATAATGGTCAAGTAAAGTTTAAAAACCACTTATCAGTGGCAGTAATTTCATCTAACTTTAATATACCTATGTGAATCATTCAGGCTTACTTACGCTGGTTTATTTTATTCATTTGGTTTCAGATGGTTTTTTTTTAAATAATGAGTTTTTTTAATCTTTAAGTAAGAGAGAATGGCTGATCTGAAAAATACCACACAACAAAAAAACAAAAAAAACAAAACCACAACAATGAGAGGGCTATTGATATTACGTGTTAGTCATCCATGATATATTTAAGTTGTCAATGTTATTGGTTTTTATAAGCACTGGACAACTCTCAAGGTGGATTCAGATAAAGATTGCAGATAACTTGGAACCCGTTTCTCTAAACTCATTTCATTTCTCTCATTGTTATATTTTCACAACCAAGAAGACGATGGTCCTTTTTGTTATTTATCCCAAAGAAATCATCACTGTACTTACATAGTTCAATTAGCGTCAAATCCTGCCAATGTTATTTCCTTGAGATAGAAGGGGGGTTTTTAAAAAGAAAAGGTAAAAATCAAATCTGATCTGTTTCAGTGTGAGCACTGTAGACTCAGAGGTCCTTTAAACTTCCTGGAATCACTTTAAATTTCTTGGAAACCAATCTTCCTGGGGTTTGGGAATTCCCATACTGGGATGCGTGCATGTTTGACTGTGTCAACCTTCTGTCACTCTCCCTTAATGACATTGTCATTAATATCAGGAATAGACTATAAGACTGTGATTTTGTTTTAACATAATTCACTGTCTATCTCGATACACATGTGTTGATTGGGTCTCGTTTTTTTAGTTAAAATGACATCTCCCTGGCATTTCTTGAATACAAAAATTTCCCTTGACTTCAGTATCTCTGTACCAGATCTCACAACTAATATTCTTTTCCTCTCCTTTTCAGCCTGTCTTTCATCTCTTAAACTTTATCATACCTAACTCAAAAAAGCTGACTGCTTCGGAAAGTCTGAAGTTTAGTGAAACGATATTAGAGTGAGCTATCATAGGTGTTTGACTTTGATTTATGGAAATATTACTAATTTTTAACCTTAATAATCTTGCAAAAAGCCATCGAAAATGGAGGTAGAGTTAGTTTGGCAGTTCTGAATTATAATGATATTGCTAGTTTTCTTACTGCTTACATAAATATTTATTGTAGAAACAGCTTGGATGTGTAATATCAGTTGAAAAATAAATTAGTAGGTATAAAATAAAGCTTACGTCGGACTGAAGACACTGAATGAACTAGACAATCATAGCTTTTGTCCCAAAAAAATTATTTATGAAATTAAAAGTCTCGATTTTGTTTTTCTTGGCTTGAGGAAATGCAAAATTCTATTTACTCCCTCAATAGTTCAGGTTCTTTTAATGTGCTTCTTTGTACACATTTCCGTACAACGATATTAATGTGTGTTGTGTGGGTTTTTCGAAGAAGGTTTACTATATAAACTATGATAGTAGTAATGTCTCTATAAGTCTATAAGTCTTTCCTCCTTCATCCTGAAGCTTTCTTATGATTGATTGTTACACACATTATATAATATCCAATGTGATCCTGGTAGATATTCGCCAATATCTCGTGTAAAAGTAAAAGAAGTATGTATGATAAAATCATTGTATCTGTACATATTTTAAGTAATAAAATATTAATTATTGTAAACATTCAGATATCCCGTTACCCAACAAATCTTTCCTTTTGAGATATCGTCTGAAATGTAAAATTGGAACAAATTTGATTTGCTATTAATTATTCTGATTACAAAAATGTAAATGTTTGCTTTCGTTCACTATTCATATTTAATTGTCATCTTTTATTTTTGTTTTAAAAGGTAAAATACATCATGTACTGGTTGTTAGTTATTATATTTATTGGAAAAGATGTTTCAAATTATTTATTTTTTTGAAATCATCAGTTCCTTACTCTCAAAACTCCACAACAAGCCTTGTAGATAAAAGTTAATGTTTGAATGTGTACATAATTTTTTTTGTTATTATTGCCTTATCGGCTGAATACGAATGACTCTGTTGAAATTGTGTGGTTGTATCCCAAATCAATGTGTTATAAAAGTAATAATGCGTTGATGCAGAAATGTACTCACCCAGATGACACATCAACCGTTATCACACAGCATTTGATTTTGCATACAGCTGCAAATGTGTGTAAATAATTTTGTTCAAAGATGGTTAAAATATAAACCCAAGAAGCAAAAGAGTGTGTAAGACATGGCCATGGTTTGAGTTGAAACCTTCGCTGTGCTGAGAAGTTACAATCACTGACAGAAAGATACGTTGCTAGCCAAAAATTGCTATTCATTCTTGATTCTCATTATATTAAATGACATTCTCTAGAGCTGTGTGAAATTCAAGAACAGCTTTTTATCTATGCATTTTGAAAGTAACAAAAATAATAAAAATCGTCATATCAAATATAAGTATTGTTTCTCTCCATTTATGATAATATTATTGATATTGTTATTATCCATTTAGATATTTTTTATATATACATATTTACTTGTTTATTTTCATTCACTTGAGTTGTTATCAAACAAGACACAGCATCAGTCCTGTGGTTAGTATTAGCTGTTAGCGGCTTCAATTCATCATGTGACCGCTGAGTGATCAGTTCTATCATTTTAACACAGTACAACTGCACTGCTGTTAGCTTCACATCCCTTGTCCATAACCTAAGAACAACGTTAAGTTTATGCAGTCAAACTTGGATATGACACGACTGATGGGACCGGACCACCAGGTTTTTCATTATAAGCAAGTCCTGTATCCAACTAGTTTTGATTTGATCCTTCAGTTCGTATCACAATCAAATCACATGCTCTCACCATGTCCAATCGCTGTGTCTGGCCAGTGAGAGCGGCACTGCATGCTGATCCAGCCCTCCCCTCCCTCTCTCTAACCCCAATTAGAAACTCTTGACCATATTATTACAGTACAGCGCTGAGTCAATGTCAATCGCATCTTCGTGAATGGGGTGTGTGTACGTACGTATGTGTAGGGCATGTGTATGTGTATTGAGCTCAAGCAGATTGCAAATTCACAAGCGGTGGAATCCCTGTTACCGCCGATTTTGCACTAATTGAGCATTGCTATAGTACATGTCCTTCATGCTTCTTATAGAGATGTAAAAGGGGGATCTGATTCATCACTATTATATCCAAGTCCCTGTTACAACCGAGGCCATTATAAGTGGGCTCCACTGTAGTCCTATACCCTTACAGGCTCACAAACTTCACATCATTTATCCTCACCAGGCAGGCTATGTCAATCAAATTCCTCCTCAACTTCATATGGAACAGACAGTAGACCATCCTGTTAGGCGCATCATACTGACATTGTGATTAAGAACTTAATCTTTATGCAGCCAGATATTCACATCAGAGACAAGTGAGGAAAATTGTGTAAAGAGTCTTCCCAAGGAAGTCTTCATGTCGAGTCTAGTGATTGGATGAAACGTGGCATCTTTAGACTATAACTGTGCTCATATGTGCTTCCAGACTACAAAACAGGAGAACCTACAAGAAGAGTTTTGCGGAATGGTGCCGTCCCCCATTAAGGGCTTGTCCTGTAGTAACAATGGCAGGAGCCTGTTGACCTTAATAAATAATAGAATAAAAGTATTGCCGCAATGTAGACAATATTATGTACAAGTTATTGTCTTGCCCAAGGAAAAAAACACAAGGACATCTAAGTGGTTAGTGCAATGTCTTAGCCTCTCGGCCACCGCGCCGCCTTACAGCGAAGCTGCACTGGGCCTTCCTCAAATCCAGATTTGCACTGAAAATTCCATCCATATGACATTCAGACATAATGTGTTTTGGATCAACAAACAAGAACATTTTGGTGCCTGGGACAAATCATCAAACAAACAAAGAACATTTTCTGGCAAACTAATCAATTTATTAAACTCACTCCATTACATTGTCTTTGATGAAACAGACATGAACATTGCAAATATAAGACTCAAGTATTATTGTCATTACGATTCCATGCCGAATGCGCCAACCAGGGATGGGCAAATATTTTTCACGGAAAGTAAAAACTACAATCATGTAATTCATGAGTAAATTGCGCCATATTTATAAACAACTCTCAAGATAATATTATAATAATAATAATTCTTTACTAGTAATTTATTAAACATTAACAAATACCACAAATGTTACATTTTACATTGCTTTATTATTAAGTCCATATGTGGCATTAATAATATCAGCACTGTCATGTCCCAACAGCAGCTTTTTGTGGCAAAAAGTTATTTGTCGAGAAGATATCATGGCCACATATATTTCTCAGACCAACCGCGGGTCCTAGTTTGCCCATCCCTTGCCTTTAATACACCGGTTAGGGCTGGTTCAAAAGCAATCGCATCCGATAGAATTGTTTAAATGCAGATATCAACATATTTTTTTCAGAATTACATACAAGACGATATTATATATTGATGGTACAGTTCGTATTGGGCTGTGATACTCAGCGATTTTTAATGAGATTATATATTGTCCATTGATTAAAAAAAATTATAACTTAAAAGCTATCAAAATGGTTTTCAGGTAAAACTAATGCTGCATACAAGATATCAAAATATAGTCATTGGTCATAAAATTTTTACTTCTAAATTAGTTTTCCTTTCTCGGTATGAGAAGTGTTAAAGCCTCTCTGTCCATGGGATGAAGCAGGATGTAGAATTATATATAAACGTCATGTATTATCATTAGATGACAAAACCACGAACAACCAATTCTTCTTTCATGAATACAAAAACAGGGAAAGAAAATGAAAAAAAAATGTCATTACCAAACCAATCATATCTCAATGGCCCACCTCTTCAAAATACTCTCAAATAATATTGCCTCTAGTATATTGTTATATCGTCCACTGCACACGAAGGAAAACATTAAAAAAATATATATAATTCAAAATTGAAAACATAAATTTCTGGAATCTGTCAGAGATGATACATAAGGAGTGACTAGACTACCTCAATCTGCAGATTTGTCAGGAATACTTTTTTACCATTGGTCATAATTTGCTTTTTGTTGAAATAAATGTAGCCATACTCAGGTGACAGAAATCTTTCCTTTTTTTATTTTTCTTCAAAACGTAAAAAAAAAGAGTAGAAAAAGGTTCCAAATGAAAAATATAATAATTCACAGGCAAGGACAGCCTTGGAAAGTTGTTGACAACATTAGACAAGAGTTATTACTGTAAGCTGGTAATACAGAAAGCTCCAATCACGTCTTTTCTTTATATATATAATTTGAAATAATATTCTCATTATATAATGCATAGCAATTCAGCTATTCCTAAACTAATACATAATTTGTGTCTATAGTGTATGACATTCACATTGTTGAAAAAAACCAAAACAAAAGACACCTCTATGTTCATGCATATAACATAAAGATTCCCCTTTCTATTTCTAGCTTCTGATGAATTCAAAGGGAAATACAGTGCAGGCCAGTTTTGGGAACACACTTTGTGGGAATGATCCTCTCGGGACGACCTTTTCAGAAATACGCACAGCGAAATACCTATGAAAGCGGCAACAGCCATTTTTCTTGAAGACTAGATAAAAATTGCTATCTATACGCTGACTTTGGAATTTCAGTGTTACCGAATCTAATCTAAGAAGTAATTCAACAACTACCAAAAAATAGCAAATCATACTATCACAGACACCGCAACTGACAACTGAATAAAAGAGAAAAAAATAAATCTGGAATATTATAGAATTAAACACCGGTGACTATCTATGATTAGAGACTCCTCAACAGTTCTAATGCGCTACAACGTCATATTGGTCCACTATGTTAGAATATTAACATGACTCCATTAAGATAAAACACAAAATCATAAGTTATTATAGCATCCAAAATATGAGACATCTAATAGAAATAAAAAGGTAACACGATAAAGAAAAAAAAGAAGCAAGCAAAATTGGGCATATCATCAGTAAATTATTTAAATGTTAGACGCAAAAAAAAATAAAAAATTGTAGCAGGATTAAAGTAATTTTTTTTTTAACTAGATAAACTCTTCTCCATAGATAATATGTTAGATGTATATATAAAATCAATTAATGCATAATAATAATATGGTGACTCTTATTGTAAATCATAACACCATACATAAAACAAACAATAAAGGATAATATAAATATACACATATAATATACAGCTGTCATAAAAACTGATGAAAAACTCCTGACTGATCCTTTCACAAAATTTATCGATTTCATGTAGAAATCAGGTTTAAAATCTACCATTTAGATAAATAATTGAAACCTTGGCAGTTGCCTTCAGGACATATGGTATTATTTATGGATGGATACATCTGCCATCCATTTGACAACCAAAAAAAAACAACTAAAAATTAAAAAAATATGTATAAAAAGGAAATTCTGCATGAAAAGAAAATCAGAATTTAGAAAAATAAAAACAAAACAACTGTATCCTCATCTCAACCCTGGAAATGAAAAATGATAATAAGAAAATCTACTATTGACGTCCTTAAATCTTTCTCAAAATATAGATTCATTATAATACATTTTTTACAACTTAACAAGAATCTATCTTTTTTACATTAAAAAGCTCAGCAAATTGTTTTTTTAAATTTGATTACTTTTTAAAAAGCTTTTATTAAATCTAAAATCTGTATGGGAAAAAAATAAATAAATTATTTTCTTTAAAAATAAGAAAACAGGCCAAAAATAGGTGGGGCAGGAGATCTGTATTATAGATATTATCTCTACAGGTAGCAGGTTTGTAGATCTATATATGAAAGACAAAATTTAATAAGTTCAATAAGTGCATTGAAAGTGCTTTGACTCTTCGCCTCCTCTGTGAGGTTCCAGGAGGCCAAGAAGGACCTTTCTTTTACTGGACCTTCTTTTTGGGAGGGTCTGGAATCTGGTGGGCGACGGGGACCAGAGACAGGAGCATGAAGTGACGTTTGTAGGCCAAAGAATTACGGAACTGAGTGTCAGTGCCGTGCAGTCGATCCAAGATGCCGAGAACGCCAAAATTCTGGTTGAATCTGGTTGGTGGAAGACAGTGATAACAAGGGTTTACAGTGTTAGGTGGAAATGTCAAATACCTCTTGTAAAAACAAAAATAAAATAAAATAAATATTCAACACAGATTAACTGTGTTCTACAAATAAATTACTTGATATTTAACTTAAAAAATTAACGTACAACGTCCTTCCTTGCTTGGAGTTTAACTATGCAAAAAAATTTAACACAAAAATCAGCTATTGCCAAAATCTTTGTGGTCAATATACAAAAAGAAAACAGAAAAGTATTCTCAGTAATTGTTAAAAAAATATTCACACACAGAACTATTCTAAACATACGATATCCAACAAAAATATACACAAATCTCTTGATAAGAAAAGAAATGAAACAACATTATCAGTCACAGTGTTACAGAACTGATGGTGATTGGTCAGACATATCCTCAGGTAACAAATCTACGATTAACTACTTTTAAGAGCAAACTACAAAGAGACAAGGTAGATCAAAATCAATCATAGTGACAACCCTCAGCAGACAAAACCTCAAAAGGGTGAAATTACAATTTAAGACTCTCAAAAGACCTTGAAGAAATAGAGTATGCAACATCACACAACACAAATGGGAATGAAAGAACATCACTGCATCTATATAATTATAAATGTTAGTCTAGGCAGAAAAGTCATATGACTCTTCAGAGTAAGAGTATTAAGTCGGTAAGTCAAACTCAAGCACAAACTTACTTGAGATGGTGGAAGTCATGAGCTTCTGGCGAAGGCAGGAATGGGAAATGGTAGCCACTGTGAGCAACTGTGGTGCTGAGAATGGCTATCGTCCAAAACATCCATGCAGTGGCCAGATGGGAGCCGAGAATCAGGGGACCGAGGGCAACGGGCAGCAAATTGGACATGATGTGCTCCACGGGGTGGCAGTAGATGGAGATGATTCCAATGGAGGCTGTCCACTCGTGGTGACGTTTGTGGATGTGCTTGTAAAGCTTGGGGTGGTGGAACAGTCTGAATGGTGAGATGGATCAAGATTTTATTTTAATAACTCAGTTTAAAAAGTCACTTCTAATGTTTAATAGTCTCAAACTCGATGTCACACTTAGACATTACCAAAAGTTAGAACCAAAGCAATGCAAAAATCTTTGGTTGAAAACATAGCTTCTGTAAAGCAGACAATTTCGTCCAAATCCATGTTTCTGGGTCTTGCAATGCAATGAAAGAAAACAATGTAAAAATATAAAGTTTGAAGTTACGCATAATTTCCATCCCTCATAAAATAACATTAATTTGTTAATGAATTATAAATGGTAGATATTTTCAAAATTGATTCAGGAATACAAAATGTTCTTTCATCTCCTTTTATTTATTATTTGCAATCTTGCAATATTTTTTCAATATTGATACTTCAAATAAAATTTCACAAAAAAACAAACCTCTGCCCAATGAGTGTCTTCATATTTAAAACATTTCACTTACCGGTGAGTGTAGTAAAAGCCAAGCTCTTCCACCAGAGTGATAACGGTGACCTCGACCACAGCCCACTGGAAGGTGGGGAGTTCAGAGGGAAGGACGGGGCAGCCGCGCCAGTTGTAGAAGTAGAAGACGACAAATGAAAATGGGATACCCATGACTGTTTGGTTAAATAGGACTTGTATGACAGCTTTCTTGAAATCTGATCGGGATAGCTGGTTGATGAGAATATCAATAATGGATTATGATTGTCCTGGTTTGGTCGAAGTTGAGACAGTCACTGGCAAATAAATTTTCAATATAAATCTGAGTATCAATAACAAATTTAAAAACAACCTACAAATCATTTCCTTCCTGCTGGTACCAATCAGAGCATTAACATCAATTATATTTAATGACATTTAACTATTTTGGCACATTGCTACTCTAATATTTTGACAATATCGTTCGCTGCTTATAGTCAGGTACTCATAATCATATATATCTAAGAAGATGAAAAATGCTATTTGCTTTTTCTTTTGTGGGGTAAATAAAATCAATTTACCACAATAAAAAGACAATATTCATTTTTCAAAACAAGTCAATTAATCAACAAAATTTGAAATTAAAAATCATTTTTATGCAAGCAACAAGTAACGACTGCAAAAGTTTCTACATTTTAAACTAACATCTCATACGCTAAGGTGTTTATTTGCAAACAATATGCATTCAAAGAAGGTCTCTAAAGATGCAAGAACTTAATAAATGGTGGAATAAATGCTATTAATCTTTCCTGGTACATTTATGATAGTCTCGCATGCTGAATTAAAAACCAGTGATATCCTTATCACCAAGTCCATCGATTCAAGGAAGGGAACTATTGTGACTGAATTACGGAACAATTTCAAATCAGACCAAAAATGCAGTAATCAACAAGGTACTACCCTTAGTCATCAAACTTATCCAATCCTATTCAGTAGCACAACATACTAACCGGCACATTTTTATCTGGTTGAACTTTGTACTTGAGCAGGAATGCTGGCCAGCCAAGGATATCAAGTATAATCAAGAAGAAATTACCCATCCAGAACACCAAGAATGTCACGATCAGCGAACCTGGAAGGAAGGAATGAATAAATAATTAAATAAATAAATAAGGATTGGATGACATACAACAAATCACATTATCAACAAAAAAAACAAAAAAAAAGGAAGAAAAAAAAAAAAGATGTAGAGAACATTAATCAAACTCACCGAAAACAGAGATAGCAAAGTCATTCTGACCACACAAATCATACACGTTTGCCCACTGACGTTGCCAAAAGTCTCCAGTGGCTCCCCAGAACTGCTGCATATGCCTGGAGTTTAGGAAACAATGTTAGTATAAATCACAAAGATATCCAGCCCTCCTTTGCTTCCATTTGAGTGGGGAAGGCAGAGAGAGGCAGAGAGAGAGAGAAAGAGAGAGAGAGAGAGAGAGAGAGAGAGAGA
>JARDUL010240636.1:0-16620 GCA_030265205.1 Dirona pellucida
AGTAGTAGTAGTAGTAGTAGTAGTAGTAGTAGTAGTAGTAGTAGTAGTAGTAGTAGTAGTAATATTAGTAGCAGTAGCATTATTTATTATTATTATTACTATTAGTGTTTTTTGTGTGTTTTTTTTCCCTCTCTTTCTTCCTTCCTCCTTCCTCTTTTCCTTCCTCTTTCTTATATTAATTTATAATGTTACTATTTTATTTTCTCAATCATCTCATCATAATAATAATAAATAATAAGTGATTTAGCAAGGAGTAAGTGAACTTTCCTAAAAGACCTGTATGTACTTACACTTTAACTTTTTACAAAATTTTAAGATATTTTTTTTGGGAGCCAGATCTTATATGATGTTTTCCTCATGGCTATGTGCGAACATTCAAGATGATATGTCTATTCTATTTAACACTGCACGCCGTAACTACCATGAATTTACTTTTCAACTGCTAAGTGTTTGCCCAGGTGACAGCTCTCAGTTGTCCTATAAGTGAATAGTAACCACTAGGGTAACTGCAAAGTTTTTACTGGTAAAATGTATGGACTTCATGGCACATTGTTGTCCAATTTACTGGTAAAGGTATTTGGACGCAGTGGGTTCATCACCTACTCATCTTTAATTCCTGATGCAAAGTCTTTCCAGCCATCAGTAAGGTGATGAGTGGTGCAAGTCCTCATTGACATTTGGATTTACTTCCATTTGTCATGTGCACCCTTCAGAGCTTGACATATGGCTGACCCCTACACTGCTTTTTGCAGTATATAGGGGACTCGATAAACAACAAACAAACTGCTAAGTGTATGCCATGAATTAGAAGACTAGATCAAATCAATATTTTGCTGTACATGTCAAAAGCCTTTGGCTTAGTGTTTTTACACTAAAGATTTTAAATTGTGTTTACACTGAAGATTTACAATTTTAGCTCACTTTTATTGAAAGTGCTTTCTTACCTTGCTCAATTAATTGTAAAATGACATTTTTATTTTAGCCATTCTGACGTTTTTATTTTTTTTCCACATGAACTATTACTTGTACAGCTGGAGAATAACAAAATTCACGACATTCCAGTTGTCATCGTTGCAAGTGACCGTCCGCATTATTTGTACAGGTATGTCTTTTCATGTTGTGAGTCTTAATTTCATATATGTATTGTAGCTGCTAAAACATTTAATGAAATTTCAATGCAGTTCTTGAATGCTATTTGTGACAATATATTTTAGCTTCTTTATCATTCATGACTTGTAGTTATTAGTAATTATGATGATGAGCACAATGATGATGACCATTTGTTTTCTCTTAATCCTAACCCATGTCAAAAGTAGAAGTCGGTTTGTTTGGTTTTTTTCACATTGATGAATGTGATGATAATGACAATGATAATCATCAAATGTATTTCTTACAGGATGCTCCAGACCCTTTTGACAATCCCAGGAGCCAATCCTAAGATGATCACTGTCTTCATTGATGGCTATTTCGAAGTAAGAAATGAATCTGTTTCCTATTGACGTGAAATTTATTTTGAAACAATTAAGTTGGTCGATAACCCATTATTTCAAAGGTTATTGAAGATATTAGTTTGACGTAATGTTTCATATAGTGTAGATCAGTTAGTTTGAATATCCCAAAGGTCTATCTATTTTTGGGGGATAAGGTGACGGAATGCCACCGAAGTATGAATTTACCAATCTAAAGGGCGTCAAAGTTCAATGCTCAATTTTGACAATTTTTTCGGTAGTTCCTGAATGGTAAGGTCAGTTTGTGGGAAAACCCAGTCTCAATAACTTGTTCTATTAGGGTATGTTTGAAAAAAACCCCAGATTAATTATTTTTTTAGATTTTTTTTTTTGGGGGGTGGGGGTGGTGTCCATAGCTTTGTGATGCTAATTTGTGGGTTCGAATCAGGTGCTTGTCAGTTCTTGGGACATTGCAGAGTTTTCAAGGCTATGCCTCACATGTTCCATGCTAGATGTTCTCTACAGATGCCACCTTTCATACGACCTTACTAGAGGGTGTCTAACAAGAAGTTTTAGAACTTTAGAAAGATAGAAATGCTGTTACAGGACATTGTGTGATCACAAATTATTTTGACCTCCTACTTTGTGATGAATAGCTTTGTACGTTTTATTTAAATATTTTTTTCTATGTCCTACTCCAGGAACCTTTAGCAGTGACCAAGCTTTTTGGGCTACGAGGCATCCAGCACACACCCCTTGGCACAGCAAACTCCAGAATTTCTCAACACTACAAAGCTAGTCTCACAGCCATTTTCAACTACTTTCCGGTAAGAAGAATTAATTCATGATTAATAATGTTTACATTTTTACCACTTATTTTATGTGATATGTCAATGTGTTAAGTACTTACAAACAAAAGAAAGAAGATGAAAAAGAAAAGAAAAGAAATACAAGCATGAAACAGTCTAACAAGGGAAGGCGCTATATAAATGATCTTGAAATGATGACACCATGTCAAAGGGACTGTGAGACTTGATTAACAACTTCCATCCTTGCCAACTGATTTACAGTAATATTGCATTTGCCATAATTGTTTTCTTCTGATGTACATATTATCCCGCATCACGTTTTTATTTCATAGAATGCTCAGTACGCCATCGTGATTGAGGAGGATTTGTCCGTCTCCCCAGATTTCTTCAAGTAAGCTGAAAGTTGTTTTGGGTTTTTTTTAAATACTTCTCAACTGTTTTTTCTGATATATTTATTCGTTGTTTGACTAATATCGGTGATATAGTCTGTTTTGCTTGATGGTAATGCAAACAAATAAATCACAAAGTCCTATTTTGTAGCTAGAAATTTTTTATAATTTTTGTACAAAAGTCATTGTTTAGATCACGACTCACCCAGCTAGCAATATGCCAGAAGATATGTGGGAACAAATTAATTCATACCTTCAAATATAAGGGAATGTGTCTTTTATGATGTGAATCGCTTTGATGAGAAGGAGGAGGAGGAGTGAAGACAAATTGTAACAGAGAACAGACCATGAGCCAATATGCTACCCAATATGTTTGCTGGTGCTTATGATTGCAAAAATACTTTTAATTAAGACTAGGTACAACCAAGTTCTGACAGATGAGTATTTCTACTTTAGCTATTTCAGTCAGACAAAACATCTCCTAGAGGAAGACCCCAGCTTGTATTGCATCTCTGCTTGGAATGATCAGGTAAGACTGGTTATAAGGGCACTTCACATTTTGATAGAATGATAGTAGGAAAATGGTAAGTGTCAGTGTCAGTGAGAGACAATAAACAAGAAAGAAAAACGATTGTCAAAAGGGAGGATAGAAGAAACCATGCCTGCCATGACAACACTGCTTTGCCGACAAGAGTAGACCGACTCGCTACTAACTGAGCTACGCCGCCACCCCATTTGACGTAACATTTTAAGAGCCTGTGTTAAGCTGTTGCTTTTGCATTCTGCACTCATCTGAAATTTTCTTTTTACGTAATAATGATTATAATGAATAAATTGTTGATTTATGATATCTATCTAAATGAATAAGACAGAGACAAACCGACAGATGAATGGATCTGTAAGATGGGCAATGGAGATCTGTTTAAAAGAAACCAACCACAAGTTGAATTTGTTTCAATTTGATTACATCTCGTTTAATGCCTATATTATCAAGCCGGAATCTAATCTGCTTTGCTGTGACAGAGAGGACAAGTTATTCACCATTCACCTGACAGTTGGCCGTGTTTTAGACAGCTCTACTATCATAGGTTGTGTTTTTAATTTAATTATAATGATATTTCATCTTCGTATTGGATGCAAATCTTAACCAGATAAATATTTGACGTGATTTATAATATATTCTATGAGGATAAGTGGATTTATAACTGATTTTATATGCAAAGATTAATTTTATTTTACAATATTTTATGTTCAACTCGTCCTCTTCATTCCATTATTAGGTATTTATTTTAACCAACAGATATTTAAACACCACGTATCACAGCGCCACTAGGCATATTCCCTCAACAAGACACCAAAGCGGTGGCACACGTAAACAAAGACACATAGAAACAAAAAGCGTGTGTCCCACTATGAAACTCATCATTAGATCAGTAAATCAATCCCTATTTCAGCGTCATTTTGTGCCGATATTAATCGAAATAGAATTTTTCCTTTAGAAATTTTTAATTAACTGTTTTCCACCATTTGACTGTACGTGAATGAAACCACCAGGGTTATGACCACACCTGCCAAGATCCAAGCCGCCTGTACCGTGTAGAGACCATGCCTGGTTTGGGATGGCTCCTCAAACGATCTTTGTACAAGGACGAGCTAGAGCCCCAATGGCCTACGCCAGAAAAGGTAAATACCTACCTACCTACTGTAGCAATTTTCCTCTCACAGTTTTCTCTTTCTTTTTTCTTTAAGAATCGTATTATAAATGTGTGTTGGCACAGTGGGCTGATCCCCTGCTTGCCCTAAAAAAATTATCCATAGAGCTCTGCATCGGGCGATGTGTATTAGTGGGACGCAGACTTCCACGTGACCTGGCTACGTTTTATCTGGGTCTGCGCATCGATGCCTTCTGCCTTGTACACTGTCCTCGGCCAGACACAGAGCTGGTCCCTACACTGTTTAATCACGGTTTCTAAAGGGAACAGATAACAAACAAACATTATAAATGTGTGGCAACCCTTGTGATTTCTTTGTCTTTTACACAATTTTAAAAACAATTTAGCCTCTTTGACCAATTTTTGTGATGCATTTTGGAGGCACGTAATGGTGACAGGGATTGGATAATATTATTAGTGTAATTGTGTCGTCAGTGTTAAAGTGATTATGCTACCGCGCTCAAGATTGTGAGATATGGTTGGTATGTTTGTATGGCGAGCCTAGCACTAACAGGTTGCCCTTCTTCTCCCCATGTAGTTGAGAAGGACGTTGAATGACGCCTGCTGTGGGATTAATAATGTAAAGTCTGTGAGCCTGTAATTGTATGGGGATGCAGACTTTAAACCCATGTTATTTTTGTTTATAAATATTTTAAGCATTTATTTTACTTTATTTTAAAGCTTCTTTATAATAGTTTCCTAAGCTGTCCTGGTGGAAGAATTGAAAATTGCATGACTTCGATAATGAAGCAAATGTTTGAGATGAGATGACAGGTAATATGAGTGTATACTATTTTCTGTCAGCGTTTTAAACTGGTTTTTAGTAAATTTGCCATTATGATGTGGGCACTTTCACTATGAACCAGTGGAGCGGGATTGTTAAAACTGCCTTTCATATGACCTCCTGAAAGTGTTGGATTAAAAAATCAAAAGCATAAAACTTACAACTGTAGAATTTTTTGGGTGGGTTTGGATTATTCAAAAATTGATGAGGATGTGACAGCAAGGTTAGTTTGAATGTTCAATCTTTATCTCTTTACCTTCAGCACTGGGACTGGGACATGTGGATGCGTTCAGGTGGCATCAGGAAAGGGAGAGAGTGCATCATTCCAGATATCAGTAGAACATATCACTTTGGCAGCAAGGGTTTGAACATGAACCCTTACTTCCAGAACTCGTATTTTGCCAAGCATAGCCTGCTATCAGAAGGGGGAATAAAACTGAAAGATGTGGACCGGTAAGATTTTGCGGACCCGTTGCATTGTTTTGTTGAGGTCTGTTTCTTTTCCCAGATAGCTAATGTTAAATTGCTATTACTTTGGTGCAATTTAGGGCACATTTTGTGTCAAGCAATTGTGTTCATCTATAATCAGCTCTAAGGCAAGGACAATGATTGGGAATTCAAAGTTATTGGTGTCTGGATGCTAAAACCTGCATTATTTGCGTCGGCTCAATAGTTGCCTTTGGGGAGCCGATGGCACAGTCTTCGGTTTGAGAGGTCGCGGGTTCAAATCCCTGTGAAAGCACTGGAGTTTTTCTCAAGACCTTGATCCCACTTTGGAGCACTGCACTGCGGCTGACGCCTGGATTATTCCAATCTATTCTCGAAATAGATGCTTAAGACAAATTTTCTCCTGGGATGAAGAAAGGGAATATATTTATTTATATATTTTATTTATTTATTTATTTATTTATTTATTTACCATGATATGGGGTATCTGACTTATAAGTTGATGTAGTTCACTTTGTCTTTATTAAAAACCTGTGGTACTTTTTAATGTCAGGTTCAATTATTTTATTTAAGTCTACCATAAGTTTCTATTACCTCCTCTTATATTGGTATCAAATCATAAAATCTCTTCATTTTTTTCATTTTCGTGTACAAAAAAACCCCCAACAAAACAAGCAAATCCCATGTCTTGACGAAGTAGCCTTTTTCAATGTGTGATACATTCTTCTTTTTTTTTATAGTGCTATAATTAAACCATCTTGATTCTCTCATTCTGATAAATTCTATTGTTTTTCTTTTTCATTCGCCTCAATAAATGATAAATGATCTGGATGTTGTATTGCAGGATGAAGAAAGATAATTACGAGAAGCACTTGACTGAACTGATATCCCAAGCCAGAGTTTCCAATCACTCGCTGACACCTTGTGACAAGAACTTCATTCCCAATGATATGAAAACGGTGAGACACTGACTTGCATCCAGTCCTATCCAATTTGTCTCGTGTTTGTCCATTGTTATCTTTGAGATTTTTTCTCTTCATATAATATGTCAGAACATAGTGGAATTGATACAGTAGTCTCCACTGCCAAATTACACGGATGCTGCCAGAATGCATGATTTGTCATAATGCACGACTTTTCTATGTGGCCAAATTTTACAATGCTAGTTCCCCCCTCAAAATGCTACAATGGCTGGCTTGATTGACTTCACCAAAATACAACGGGTTTTTATAATTAATTATGTCTTCAATCTGTGACTTCCAAAGAGTCAATTCTAGTAAATGATAAAAAATACACCAAAAAACCCCCAAAAAGCAATAAAAACAAAAAAGTGTAAGTTGTTGTACTTCGTCAACCTTGCCAAAAATGCCCCATTTATTTGTCGCCCGTGGACCATACAGTTTGGCCCAGACTACTGTATCAAGATACTGACTAAATCGTATTTAGTATGATTTTTTGGTTTGAGTACAGGGGTCCGATTTTATAATGAAAAAAAAAGATTTTTGTTGTCATGGCAAGATTTAGTCACTAAACTGGTCAAGGCAGACTTTTTTTTCAATGGAATCTATATTGATATTGTGACAAACCTGCCGTGCGTCAAACACTTACAGTGGCTTAAAAAGCTACTGATAAACCTGGATTTTTTTCCATCACTATGTGGAGAATTGCTTGTGTGTGATACCCACACCATTTTTCAAATCTTTAATTACCTGTATTTGAAACACCATGTTGAGTGCTCCTACTTCAAATTGTTTTAAAAAATGGGAGCTCTGAATACATGACTTATTCCACCCTTCCGACTTGACCCATTTTGCAATGTTTAAGGTGTGGTGTCTGGTTCAAAGTCACTTTGCAATTTGTCACTGTCCTGGCTTTTCTGCAAACGATAATTAAATTGTATTTCTTTACATTTGGATGTTGATGCCCTCATCTCAAGGATTTCATACAAAACTTACAACTAGCTGTCTCTAATATAAGTTGAAGGGAGGAAGACAAGTTAAAACTTCAAAAATTTCCTAAATCAAGATCTTTCAATTTAATGATTTGTCAATACTTATTTCTTCTTACCATTAATAGTGTTTGTATAAACTTATATACCTTGACAGGATGAGAACATTGTTGTCTACATCGACATGAAAACAGCCACAGATTACGATGCCTGGAAAAGGATATCACAGTGCCTACACATATGGGACCTTGATGTCCGAGGGAAGCATGAAAGCATGTGGCGCCTTTTCATCAACAAACGTCACGTATTCATCGTAGGCAGTCCAGCGTCACCGTATTCCAAATATCGTCCAAGCAATATTGTACCTGTCATTTTTCCAACAACTACAAAAACACCAGCCAGATGATTTAGGAAAAAATTAAGTAATCTATTTATTTGCCATATTTTATACACTCGGAACTGCTGTGTATAATATATTTCCCATTGCTCATTGCGACGGAAGTGCATGCAATGCTTGGTTTTGTGAATGATTTATAAAAAATATATTCCTTGATTTGCAATTAATGACAATACAGTCGGCTCTGATTATCCATAGTTTGGTGGGAATCGAGAAATTATGGCGATTATCTGAAGTTGCAATGATCAAGAATTGGTCAACAGGAGAGATCATAATGACTTACTTATTGTAAACTTTTCCATTTTCCTCTGCGTTTTTGGGTCTGGGGCTGCTAAAAATGTTTTTGGGTTTTTTTGTGGGTTTTTTTTCTTATCATGAAAGTAATCCAAAAAGACAAACTGTGCCACGCTCACAGACTACGCTTTAGCATTTCACCTGTATTGTTTGTGTTGTAAATGACTGGCTGTTTAAAAAAAAAAAAGATTGCTGATAAGGTTTGTGAAAATTAATGTCGGATCAGAATTGTAAGTTGAAATGCTTTGTTGAGATACATTATCATTTATTTATTTTATTTATTTTTTTATTAAGAGAATAGGAATGTATTAGGCTTCATTCTATCGAAGTGATTGTGATCTAAGACACAAGTGACCAATCTATAGTAGTTACATGTTTTACACAGTCCACTCCTCTTAATTGATTCTTTATATGTGTCATTAATGAATCGCAACTACCACCACTTAATCACAACTGGATGAGGGCCAATTTATGAAAATATTTCAACTTAAAATTCCCACCTGACACAAATTATTAAAAAAACTGACCTTATCATCTCATTTCAAAAAGCACATCAAGTCGATTACCATCATTCAACACACTAATACAGGTGCAATGCTCAAGTGCTCTCTCCCTACTTATTGAATAGTGATAAAAAGTGACCTCAGACTGGTTTCTCCCTTGACTAAAATTATTTGTTTTATTAATTTTGCTTAATCGCAACTTCAGATAATCGCGACAATTTTTTGATTGATAATGATATTATGGTGGGGTTCTGTTCCTTCTGGAATTTTGGCAGCCATACATGTCCACATCACTCCATCACAAGTCTTGAGAGGAATACGACATTCCTTTCTTCATCATAGATTTTTCTTCTGAGGCAGCTTGTGAAGTTCAGTGTCCCACAACTTGCCAGTGATAGCCACCATCCTCTTGACAACCCATTACGTTTTGGTTAAAGTGCAATTATTTGTGTATTTTGTTATTAGATTTTCCTCTCTGTTATGATAATAATATGCAAGTATAAAGCTTAAACAATTATTCACAGATAAAAGGAATACTTGTTTGACTGTGTGGAAGGTTTTGGAGTGAAAATCCTGTCAATACTCTTTTGTCTATTGGAGGCCTTTCATATTTGGGCATTGGTCATGGGGTGATCATGGCGCTTGTGGCTGAAAGGATCAGCTTGAGGCAAGTTTGGATGAAGCAACGGCAATAGAAAAGGAAATTGCATAAAAAAGAAACCCTCTTGCCAAAAGTTGTCTGCCTGGATAGAATAGCTTGTCAACTCCACTACCCAAAGAGCTGGGAGACATGTGTTACCATCAGTGGCAGTATCCCCTTTCTAAGATAATAAAAAAAAAGCAGATGGGATTCAACCTCTATACTTCCCATACAAGTGATAAAACACTAAATCAATTGGCTAATGCGTCACTTTCATATGCAAGCCATAATAGATTGATGCGGTTTTACTGCCAACCTTGTTAACACTCATTCCTCAGTGTTTGTACATATACTATCTATATCCGTGGGTGTGTGATGGTTGTGATGATGGAGTTTGTGTGTCTATTATTATCATGGTGCTCGATTTTGTTATGCATCCCTTTGTTGTAGTCAAGACACACTTGGCAATTGGTTTTTATTTCTCATTTTTTATGCCATTAATTATGCCATGGGTCAAAATTTATACATAATCATTTTGTATTTTTTTTAAAGGGTTCTACAACAAAACTCTTACCATTGTGTTTTTAGGTAAGATAGTGCTGCTGGAAGGGTTTCTTTGTATTCTTTTAATTAAACCTGTCTTATTATTTTCCATCATTCCATTCCCATGATTGTGACGATATCCTTTTCTTCTATCAAACAAACAAATAAACCACTTCAGCACCTCATTGATGTTTTATTATTATTTTGTTATTTTGTTATTTTGTTATTTTTTATTTTTTATTTTTTTTATTTTTTTTGTTCTTCCTCCATTTATTGAATCCTATGGTGCCTTTTGGTAACAAGTTTTTTTGGGATTTTTTTTACAGCAAATGTTCAAAAGACTGGTATGGGGCAATTTTAATTAAGGTCACTCACTTTTATTTACAATCTTTTTTTTTTTTTTCAAACACATTGAACTGTTTTGATATTTTGAATCTTTTACCTCCCCCAAGCTCAGGTAATGCTCCTTACGTTTGGATAAGTGAATTATGTTATCACCTTATTATTTTCCTACAATTTCATTCTTCATCAATATAATATGTTAATTTTCCTGTAATTTGGCTTCTACATTGCCTATCCTATGATAAACTTTTGAGACATTGCATTGTTAAATTTTGGGGGTGGTGTAGATGCATTTACATATGTTAAGTTTTAAGTTTTATAATTTTTCAGACGCAAAGTGTTTTGTACACAAAAGTCCCATTATCCTGACTACTAGACTATGTATGGTGCAAGCATGTCATTTGTGCAACATTGAAAAAAGCTTTGTCATTATAAAAGAAAACTTAAATTTGTATGCGTTCAATTTATGTCTTTATTTTTTACGATGAACTCTTGACTTTGAGCATTTTGTTGTATTTCATCTTTTGTTGTATTTTATCTTTTGTTGTATTTCATCTTTTGTTGTATTTCATCTTTTCTTGTATTTCATTTTTTCTTGTATTTCATCTTTTCTTGTATTTAATCTTTTCTTGTATTTCATCTTTTCTTGTATTTCATCTTTTCTTGTATTTCATCTTTTCTTGTGTTTCATGTTGCGGTGTTTGTTTTACGTTTTTCATACATCATGATTTTATGAATCCTTGTTGAATTGGAATATTTTATTTTACTTTTAAATGTTACAAATGGAAGGTAATCATTATTTTCTTATATAAATCTGTCTATGTTTAGAAATCCAAATATATTGACTATTATATTTTTACAAGAAGCTTTTCAATGTAATCCAAATGTCTATTTAAAGATTTCTCTACGACACCTGAATCTGAAGATTTAACTTAAAGATCATTTCATTTGGTTTGACTGATGACTCTGATGGTTATGTCTTGTTCTTTGAACCCTTCCTGCTTGCCTAACTGGTAGAAACATTCGAATTTCTAAACGTTGGCCCCTTGTAAGGCTGATCTTTGCATGAACACCATGTCATATTTTCTAAAATGATGGAAAGGTTTGGGGAATATTTGTTATGTTATGTTAGAGCTCTTTTCTTTTCACTTTTGTCATGCGTCAAATTATTCCATTTTGTAATGACAGATCGATAAATGAAGATGAAGGGCGTGTTTGGAAAAGAGGGAAGAAATTTTTGTTCGTCCATAATGAGATTGTTATTATATTTTACAATATACGGAAGATTGACATCAAAGACGGGAGACAGGATGTATTATAATATATAATGTAGAACGTCGTGGATTAATATCGTAGCACAAGGGTAATATCAATAATCTCAAATAACTTATAATCCCTGTCCTTGCATAAATTGAGTTGCAGATGATACAAAGGAGATGTCTATATTTCTCCGTTCTGACAGGTTTTGATAACAGTCTTCCACTAATATTTGACGTAAAAATTTCTTTGCATGCAGAGTAGGTGAGGCTGATTGTGTACAATTCTAATACTTTTATCTTTGTGTTTCGCATTTAATTAATTGTTTCCAAGAATTTTCAAGGTAATTTTAAAAGTTGTTTCCCCTGAATTATTTGTCAATTTGAAGTCTGTTTTGCCCGAAATGGCCACACTTTTTGCAATACCAGTACCTGTTCTTGGTATTTATGAGAGAAGGGAAAATCCAGTATCAGATCCTTATAGGGAAGCTTTTATCCGCACCAGACACTCCTCATCACTCTTAGTTTATATGGTGATAGGATAATGATAATGATAATAATTCATGGAATAGATTATTCACGCTACTGTGAATGGATTATAGATCCATTTGCTTACAATCCATAGCGACTTGCCTCGACTTGAATACCAATGGATCTGAGAAGACCTTGCATGGCTTAGCGAAAAGCCTTGCAAGGATGGAACAGCGTACTGGTATTGAAGATTCACAAATATCCATGCTGTCACAGTCCACAGATATGGATGAACGGTCACACAGCATATTGTCACACCGATTTGTGGTTTTAAACTTCAAATTTGTCTTAAAAATGTGAAAAAGTGTGACTGTCACCTTTTGTCTAATCATGCCCTTGAAAGATATTTTGTTATTTTTCACAATATTTAACTTGACAGCTGTTGATGTATGAGTTTCGTCTTTGATTGGGTGACAGCTGTTGATGTATGAGTTTCATCTTTGATTGGGTGACAGCTGTTGATGTATGAGTTTCATCTTTGATTGGGTGACAGCTGTTGATGTATGAGTTTCACCTTTGATTGGGGGTTGTCATGTCTTGTTGGTGTATGAGTTTCATCTTTGATTGGGGGTCGTCATGTCTTGTTGATGTATGAGTTTCATCTTTGATTGGGGGTCGTCATGTCTTCCCATTATTCTTTTTCACCTTTTTTTTCCCCTTTTAAGGAGTGGACATTCACTCATTCAGTAACACTTGTTTGAAATTCTATCCCATATTAAGCAACATGTTAAATCTTAAAACGATAAACAAAAAGTATTCTAAATTTGAACTAATGATACTGAGAAATGTGATAGGAGGTTTGAAAACATAACTATTATATATATATATATATATATATATATCCAACCCCTTTAACTTAACTAATGCAATCTTTGATACAACGAATACACAAAAGCAAACATGATTATTTGATATTGGTTTTTTTGTTAAAATTTCCAATTTCACAGGTCCGGTGATTATCTCCTTGTGGTTGCATCAATGCTGAAATGTTTCACAATGTCTAAAATTTTAACTGAAGTTCCGAACCCGTCCTCATTGAATAACCCAGGCATTCTATGAAAGATTTGTTTATTGCGGAAAACTATTATCTGTTGTCAGATATTTGATTTTATGAAACTTTCAAAATCTCAGTTTCATTATGTGAAGCTTGTACACCATTTATGTAAATTGATATTTCAATGTCTCAATAAGTTACAATTGAAAGGAAAGGCAGAGGGGTTTATCTTAACATGTTGTAGATAACAAATGCTTTATTTATTGTAAAATAAAATACAAACTTGAAAAAAAATAAAAAATATATAAATATATATAATTATAAATGTAATATAGTCTACATTCTTTATTGTGACTCATCTTCAAATTATGGAAACAGATTCACCTTGAGCTAGAATACATGTCTGTGGTTACTGCCTTCAACGCCGAATGACATGTTGGATCCCTACTTCAGGTTGTGGTTATGGTAATCTACTTACACATACTTAGAGTAAGTTCATTTCATCATCAGAATTCTTCCTGTATCAGCAACAAATTGGCCCTATATCTGGGCGTAATATTGAAAATCAGTGTGTATACATTTGATATTATACACAAAGTGATTCGATGCAAAATGTGGTATTTGTCTTGTTTAAAGTCATTAAATAAATATGGATAACCTGCCCAATCTATGCTGACCTGGGTGGGAATATAGCGGATAGAGAAATATACCAGCTGCTTTGTTCTGTCAAAATATTGAAGCTAACTATATATGATAATGTATGTTTTTTAAATATAACTTGGCTGTATATCGTATTTTGAAATGAAACTCTTCCTATTGACAATCAGCTTTTTTGTTCTCATATAATTTTTTTTACTATTTGGGCCTAACATTTGGAAAGAACTGTGAATGATTTTCGTAAGAACTGCATTGAAGTAGTTGTCAAAGCAATGCCAACAAATTTTTTGAATAGCTTTATAGATAATGGCAAAGTAATTATTTGACATGATTGATCAGCTGTTGAAATGCTGAGTGGGAAGTCATTGTACTGTGATCACAATTCATTTTTAATTTATGCATTTATGATTTAAAGAGAGTCATTTGTTGCCAGTATTTTTTTAAATTCTAATTTTTTTCCAGGCATACAAAGCTTTTAACTTACGCAATTAGAATTCCTTTACAAGCAATCTCATATGAAATGTTTAATACTTCATATCATTTTGTACTGACTACTGAGTATTGAATGAGTACTTGACATATGTGTAATTTAGAGGTATGGTTACTATACATCGTCATGGCAATCGATTTATATTCCATCCAGTGGACCGGTATTATATATTGCGCTGGTCTTCGTGTGAACTTTCATCCTAATAATAACTGTGATAAACTTATAAGAATTAGTAGATAAACTTGATCGTTTTCATGGACTTTTATCTCTTTTTATGTACCTTGTTTATTTTTCAACAACTGTGAATGAATGCATTTGTTCGACTGCATTTGCTAGTGTTTGTGAGGGTGAGCGAGAGAGTTTTCACTCACATGTTTGTGTACCTGTTTGAGTGAGTGTATTTTGAATACGCATGAGTGAGAAAAAAGGTTCTTTTTTTGTAATCATATTTGGGAATTCAAAGAAATGTTTTCTCCCCCAAGGTCCCAACTTTTCTCTGTAATTTTCACTCTCTTTAAGTCATTTAATGTGTGTCTATATTAGGGAAAAAGGGGTGTGGGGGGCATTAGTTGTTTTAAAAAAACAAGTTAGAAGAATTGACTTTCTAAGAATGAAAGACTTGAGAAATAATGGGTGATGACTCTGCTCTATGAGTTATTTTGGAGATTATATCTTGAAAACATGTAAGGCAATAATGAATTGCTTCTTCACTAATCTCTATGTGTTGAGCTCATTCTCAAACTCAATGAATGTTATATTATTCCCTGGCCTTGATTTGGTTGACTGCTTGGTCGTACTTTCCTTTCCTTCTTTATCACACGGGTGAACGAGATCATGATTTGCATGTTTTGCCAATCCTAGTGAAATCAATTGCATTTCTATTGTGTTTTTGTATGTGTGAGTTAGATCATGTTTATATATATTTTTGTTTTTTTGGTGTAAAAGTGTTATATCTACAAAGGTGATAGTTTTAAGACAAATATATACTGTATTAATGTCAGTGTCATTGAGAGAAGTTAATAGTTGAAAATATCAAAATTTTCATTGTACCCTTTGTCAAAATTATTTTTAAATTGTAAAACCAATGAAGCTATACATTTGATTATTTGATTAAGACTTTTATGCCTAGTCCTCAGAAAGTTTCAATTCTACATTTAAACAGAGACTTAAGATATGATGTATATTGTATGTGTTAAGGGAGGCCTGTGTATGAGAAAATGTTCTCTACGACATGAATTGAATCCATACTAATTTCCATGTTTGGAGAGAGAAGCCTTTCCAAAGTTTTAAAGCACAAAATAATCTTTACATTTACAGATGACAGTAAGTCATTCTAATTTAAAAATTTAATTGAATTATGGAATCAACCTCAAACGCATTCTCTTTATTTATGATTTTATATCATATGGAGAGAGGTATGGACAATATATATGCAGGCCTATATATATGAAATATAAAAAAAAAGAATATATGTATATATAGTGGGTGGTTGAGTGTGTGTGCGTGTGTGTGTATTTATATTTATATGCATCTTGGATTGAAAAACTACAGAAAAAGGAACTGTTTTTGTTTCTTACAATTTTTGACTGGTTCACGTTTTAGTAAAATTATGTTGCCATCATACACTGCTTTCTGCAGTATAAAGGGGACTTGAGCCTCAAACCTAGATTTGCATGTATAAAAAGAGCTCAATGTTGAAAATTAAAGTAAAATAAGTCACAATTAAAAAAATCCCAGAAACCCAAGATAAAATTCTTCCACATATCAACCAAGAATTGGAGCTTGAGTAAATGTCTTAAAAGGGAGCTAATTTTATCTTTAAAAAAAAAAAAAAAGGAAACCTAAATTGGCAATCTGAAAAAATAGAGGAAAACACTAGGATGAACAATTTAAAGACCGTGTGAAAACAAAGACATGTACGAGATGATACTATAGGTCAAGACATTCTACATGCCTGGAAAGTAGGCCGATGCTGTTGCATTTGTTTGTCTACACTCCAAGCCTGTGGTGTTTGGACATATAATTGTTTGATCAGTCCTTTAAATCAGGGGACCAGAAACCTGTCAAATATTTGACACGGCCCAACAGTGTCCGTTTGTCTTAAACTAAATACTACTAAGACCCGAAAGTGGGTGCTAGAAAGAAGCTTACTGACGGCCCAAAGAGCGATGACAATGAAAACTGAAGTTCGTTGTGATCTACGGTGATGTGCGTGGCAATGTTGATTTACGTTGAGGGCATGTTATTTCAACCATTTTCATGGTGTTTGTCTGTGTCCGAATTATTGATGTACTGTAGGAACAAAGAACAAACATTTTTACGACAGGAAGACAGTGTGGTCTTATTGAGGAAAGTGGAGAAAATGATGTGAATCAATTAACACTATTTAGCCATGTAGGTGATGTATATATATATGTATATGTATGTATATAGATA
>JARDUL010240745.1:0-16618 GCA_030265205.1 Dirona pellucida
GAGAGAGAGAGAGAGAGAGAGAGAGAGAGAGAGAGAGAGAGAGAGAGAGAGAGAGAGAGAAAGGGGGGGAGGATGGTGAATTTGAAATTTAAGACCTTTTCAAGACTTAAGATTTGTTTGCCAAAAAATCCCCCTATTTTGATGATGATGGAAGAAAGATACTTACGTTGGTTGATTCCTGATACTCCCTCTTGACTAGCAATACTCTGGGGTGTGGCAGACCTGCTGCCCTGACTTCCAATCTATACAACAGAGAGACATAAGGAGAGATTTATAAATAATGTTGCTTTTACAATTAAATAGATCATATTTTTTCTTTCTTTCTTTCTAAAAGAAGGAAAAGGTAAAGGGAATAATTACATGTTAATGGCCTATACAATTGAGGACTGAATAAATATCCTGTTGCATCTTTCAAAAAGAAGATATTAATATCAGGCCATCAATAGCTCTATCAGCTATGCTCTAATATCTGATTTATCAAATGGTTTATAAAAGATGCAAGGTTTCATGTCTGAAATATGACTCAAGACTCTCTTTAATTGCAACGTTTCACTAAACTGAGGATTTGATTTCCAACCTAGTAGAAATGTGAGAACTTTTAAAAACATTTTAAAAAAGAAAGAAAGTAAAACAAAAAAGGAGTAAAAATATATTCCAAAGTGTTGAAGGTAAAGAGTAATAAATGTGAAAATACCGCTAAGTTGGCAACGGAAGATGGTTCTGGGGTCGATCTGGCACTTCCTGATCCCAGTAGCTTGACATAATTGGCCGGAAACCATCCAATCTTTTTCTTCTGACCACGCACCTGGACAAGGAGGACAGAGGGAAGAGTAGAATAGAAAAGATCAATTATTGTAAATACTACACAAATAAAAATATTTGTTCTCTATAATTCTCAGCTGGAATGAAGTTGTAAAGTCCCCCCCCTCCCCGTTGTCTCGCTGTCTGTTTAAAAAACTCTTACAATACTGGTTCGGTGTCCAACAATGATCAGTCCACAAGGCTGTTGAAACCATGCAAGTGCTATGAACTGCAGAACCGAGCTAGAAAGTTTATAAATCAATAATTCACGACGAGCAGGTGATCAACCTACTGTTCCTAAAATCCTTCATCTGCATCATGGGTAATAATTTCAGTGAAGTCAATAAACTCGAATCTCAATAAATAAGAACATGAGAAACAAATAATAATGAGAAATTTCATTTCCTCACCTGCAATTCTCCTTCCCACCAGCCCCTCGGACTCTTCTGTCTCACATTGATTAAATTTCCAGTTTCCAGACTAAGCTGTCCCGTTCCCGAGGCTACATACGGAGCAATGACGCGTGCAATTTCTGAAATCAGAGAGAGAAGGTGATGTGAATGATTCAATGTAACACTATCGTTGTCTGAGTGGTTAGGTTGTTGGGCTTGAAATTGTGTTGACTTAATAGCAATGATTTGAAACATGAAGAACATTCTAGACTTAAGAGCATAATAATCTTTAATATGTGAAAATAAAAATGGAAATGAATGTGCATACAAAAACAAAATGAAACGAAGCTCAATGCACTTCGCCACTTGTAACAATCAATTTGTGAATTAGAAAGTTGACCACTATCATATTTTTTTCTATCTAGTAAAGCTTTGTGAATTAAAATGAATTAAACTGTTGCCTGTCTAAATATTTGCATAATTTGAACATACCTGGTTTCTTTAAACTTTTCTGCTCAGGCTGAAAAAAATAATTCCAGAAACAGCTTATTAATAGATCGTATTGATAAAAACAGCAATAACAAATGTTTCTTAGTGAAAAAAATAACAAAATTAAAATTAAAAAAACCATAAATAAAACAAAAAAGAAGTAAAATATATATAATATTATCATATAAGAGAAAAGAAAAAAGAAATAACATTTAGAAACTGATACATTTGTTAATGACCTTTTATACATCATATAGAATATAAATATGTGAATGTGAATTATTTAGCCATACTTGTGACTTTTATCATATAGAATTATCAAAAATATATAATTGAATCTGAGGGTATTCCATTAGGACAGTTAAAAAACCAAAGGGGATAAAGTCATTGGGAACATCAACACACACACAAACTGATACAAAGACATATATTGGTATTGAAAGTTGTAACCAGTTTTAGCTTAACATTGAAAAAAATAAATATATAGGATATATATTACACGAAGGAGTGAAATGAGTGAGCAGTTCACAAATTGATATGTTCAAATGTGTGTAACGGTCCTTTCAAAGCAAATTTATAACTTTTAACATCTTTAACCAATAATCTAAAAATCCCATTGTTTCATTCTATGTAACCACAACTATTGTCAAAACTATGAAACATAGTAAGAATCATTTGAAAAATAAAGGCATTGACTTCACTTCACAGCTGTGCGAATGTTCCAGATGCATTGAGCCATAGATTTATTGGCATATAAACAGTCAATATACCATTTCATGTGTCCTTTAAATAACTTGAATTAAAAATTGTTCAATATTTTCGACTATAGTTTGCAACTTTCAGAGACAATATAATATATTTTATATCATTGGCAACAAGGCACAAACATAATAACTGGTGTGAGGTCAAAATATTTATGGCATTCTCTTGAAAGTATCAGTTGCGAATCACATCATATGCTAGGAACAAAAGTTTTAAAATGCATCAAAGCTGCCTATGATACACAATAAAAATGACTCAAAACCTTCAAATTTTCATGCTTATACATGTTAATAATACTGACCCACATTACAACATTCATAAAAGTAAAGATGATTAAAATTAGTCACTACAGAAATAAATGCAAAATTCTTTAATGTGGATCTCAATTCAATTTCCATGAATGATAAAATGATATATACAACTGGGTAAAGGAAAAAGCAATTGTTTCAATGACTGTTGAAATCAGAAACAATAGGTGACGACGAAAAAGGAACACCCTTTAGGACAGTGACAAGGCATGCATAGGAAAAGGATTTAAAAAAATAAAATAAATAAAATAATAATAATTTTTAAAAAGCAAAAAATCATACAGGAATTCAGGCAAAATTTACATTAAATGGGAATGTAAAACCGATGCTTGACATTTGAAGTATGAAAAGCATTATCCGACATAAAATAAACAAAATAAGACATGAAAATTTTTCTACTGGATTGAGGTTACTTTGTTGGATTTCAATTTGGATGGATCAGCAAAATAACAAATTTTAACTGTGGTGGGTGGTGAGGATGACGAGAGTAAAAGGGATCAAAGGATTGCCATGGCAGTTAAGTTTCTATGGGTCAAACGCGCACACAAAAAAAAGGGGGTGGGGGCGGAAAGGAACATTACAAGGGTAGTTTCTAAACGTCTTACACTCTCTTGACTTCCTGGTGACAAATCGAAGCCCTCAAATGTAATGGCAATATTGGTGCTAGGACTGGTGACAGGAGTTGAAGCTCCTACGTGACTGGCGTCCTTTCCTTTGGCCGTCGCCAGACCCATTCCAAAAACACTTCCCATTTGTCCAAAGGGCATAACATCATCCAGCAAATTGTCCAGCGATTTGCTTTTACCAGTGCTCTGTTCCAAAGTCGGACTAATGGGTGTACTTATTTGTTGCTGTTCCATGGAGCTTTTACTGCGTAAGTCTGGAAAAGCTGGCACTGCTCCCATATTTGCAGTATTCCCGCTTGTCCCCATGTTTCCAAAGTCACCAAAAAGATCACCACCCAGACTGCTGCTGGTGGGACTTAAAACATCACCAAACGGGTCCTCACCAAAGGTAGTATTTCCATCGCTCTTAAAGGCCTCACTTATTTCATCGTCATTTCCAAACGATTCTTTGGGAAGTGTATTCTCAATGTTTCCAAAAGCATCAGAATTAAACAACTGTTCAGCATTTGCAAATGGATCGGCACCAAAAGCATTATCCATGGCACCAAAAGCATTATCCATGCTTCCAAAGGGATCTGTACCAAAATCTGTGCTCACCATTGGATCAGTATTCATGCTGGCCATTCCTGAATTGCTTTTGACGTTATCTTCACCCCCTAAACTCCAAAGATCTCCGGTAGAAGTGCTAGACATAACAGCAGTCGTGGGAGAAGACATCATAAATACGTCATCAGCAAATGTTGGGGACACAACAGTTCCACCTGGATGTGGACTAACATGACTAAAAGCAAATGCATCAGCCGCAGTATTAAAATTGGTTGGTGTTGATACTGCAGGTCCATCAAAATCCAATAAACCTCCAAATAAATCAGTTTTCGCTTCGCTGTTGGCTTTTGGGGCTTGGTCAAAGATAGCAGAGAAAGGATCATCTATGATATTAGATTCAGGGACACTGGCAGCCTTCTTACTCTCCTGCAATGTAAGCTGTCCTGAACCAGATGAAGGCTGAAGAAGTAATGGGAGGGCTTAACCTTGTATTGCATATGACAATATCTATCAAATGTTAACAATGGTAATATTATCAGTTAAAGAATGGGGACTTTAATTTGAAATCCAAACACAACGTGGAACAACACTTATGGTTTTAGGAATAACTCAATTGTATGTGCTGGAAATAGAAAAAATTGTATTTGTAAACAAAACAAAAAGAAAGAAAAAAGATACAGACCACAACACACAATAACATGCTACCTTTGAAAACGCTCAGTACAAAGTGAATAGGACAAATCAAATCATTTTGAATTAAGGATATTGTGGAACAATGTAATGGGCCAAGAATAAAAACAAAATAATAGGGACAATAAAAAACTTTAAAAACATGCTGCTTTTGCAATGAGCGTTTTCAGACTATATTGTTTACGAGTATATACAACTGTTACTAACGACCATGCATTCTTGCCATAAAAAATATGTGACTTCATCTAGATTGTAATTAATAGTGTGCTTGCCTCCCAGAAGAAGAGTAAATGGAATCATTTATGTTATGAACATGAATCATTATGGAGCGTCTCAAGGCAGTGAGAAGATGGATTCAGTTGTCAGAATAAGTAACAAAATGAGATCATGGTAGGAAAGGCCTCCAAGTATCCACAATGAAGATGATCAACTCAAGGAATGTGAAGCACTATTGTTGATTGGAACATAATTTCATTTGCGCTTACCATGTGCAGACCCACGTCAACACACAGATGACAATTAGTGTGCAGAGATAAAGCATGCAGTCAATAAAGCTAATGGTACACAGCATGGACACACACACGCACACAATGAAATGAAAGTTAGTAAATTAAAAAAGCAAACAGATTATGTAAGGCACACACACAGCATAATATATACACATACACACGGGTCATTAGTGTACCTGAATGTCCAGTTTTTTCACATAATTGGAAGGAAAAATGCCAGATTTTCCCTGTTCAGGAATTGACCCGGTCCACCAGTCACCGTTTGTGCTGGTTAGAAGAATCATATCACCTTCATTGAAATTCAGGTCACTTGGTTCATCTGATGTGTAAGTGTACATGGCCACATAGTATTCCCCTCCTGAAATAGAATTATACTGATCAAGCTCATACAACTTAGGTAGTGATGTCATAGCGAGAGAGGATGAACATTTCCATTTCACAAGTGTAAAAACAAAGTCTTACATATTCAAAATGTTGTAGTAAATAATTTGCTCGGAGGCATAAATTAGTTTTGGGGATAAGGTGTAACACAATACTTATAAAGGTGAAAAAACATGAGAAAAAAAAACCATGCATCCTTTGAATAGATAGTTAACTAGTAAGACAGGAGGCCGTATTTATTGGCATAGCACCTTCTTGACCACTTGCCGTCAAAGCAACAATAAAAACAAAATAAATAAATTCAAAAAAATACCACCAAAAAAAAGAAAGAAATCTTTGTTAGCTTTGTTGCCCAGCGATCTGCTTTTCCCAGTTTCCATAGCGTGAAGCTGACTAGTAATGATCAGTCTCCCTTGTCTGCTGCAGACTATTTTCCCAGTTAGCATTGCTGCACCTGGCAGCCAATTCTACAGTCAGGCAATCAAGAGTCAACCACCCTTCCCAATGTTTATAACAAGTGCCGAAAGTGGGACTAGATCACAATCGAATATATAATCTTCTCTGCCATCCCATCCCCATCAAGGGATCAGTAAGCAGTAAATGAATTCAGAAACAATGTACAAACAAAGAAGTGAAAACGTTACATCTAAAAGGCTGCAATGCACTAAAGAACCTTATTGTAAATATCCCTCACCTCCATTTTGACTCTCACTTTGACTAGATTCAAGAGAATCTTTACTGGCAAGATCCAAATCGTTGGATGTTAATGTTACATTTTCTTGATCTGAGCTGTCGAGAAGAAAAAAGCATGTATATTAATCTAAAATGCTGATACTTCATGACATAATCAAGTCCAAATTTCTTTTAATGAATGAATTTAGAGGAAATAACTTCATTACCTTCCACCTAGAAGCTTATATTTTCCCCTAAAAATATTTGGTGGATGTAAAGTTGCTCAATGATGGACTTTGCTAGTATTGGATACTTAACAGAAGTTCTTATCTTCATTAGGGGCATATGCTGCAATAATCTTAGTATCCTTTCTAGATTAAAGACATTTTCACAAAACTAGGAGAAAGTTGGCTTTATTGATCAAGTAATAGAAATTGATCGATCAACTTTCATCATTATTGATAATCAGGTGCTGATGCAAAATCAGTTCTTCTTCTTCTTCTTATTATTATTATTAATCATTTTTTAAATGAGAGAAAACAAGTTGTCATTTTACATCTAACTTGACAATATAACTTCTAGTGCATTTGCAAAGCCATCGGTTTCTTGTACTGCAGAAACATCTATTACAAAATTGGGGGTAAAATGTTTTCTAATGTCATATCCATAGACTGTACATATGTTGACAGATTTGGGGTATACATTAAAATACTGCAATTTAAAGCAAAATGATGTCAAATGCAGTTTAACTAGAATACAGAGTGTTAACGTATGAATCAAAGGTAATGACAGTTTCCAGATTATGCCATGGAAAAGAAATTCAATCATAATTCAGGATACTAACTTTGTTTTAGGGGCCACTCCAATCAATTTCACATACGCCTTAGGGAACCAGCCATTCTGTGAAAACAAACAAACAAATAATATTCAAACTTTGAAAGAAAACCCAAAACAAACCAGATAATATTTACTTCAAGCACAATCAATGTAAAATAACATTTTTTTAAAGCAACTAAAAAGAGTACATTCTTTCTTTTCCTTGTTTTGATATCAAGATTGTTGACAGTAAATTCCCTCCTTGACTTTTTTTCTTTACATCTATGAATTGAGTTCCCCTATTTTGAAAAATCTTTGATGTGACAGACTTGACAAGACATTTCAAACACAACATAATAACCCCCCCCCCCCCCCCTCTTATCAAACCTAGTCTCTCTGTCTGCGTAAGAAGTATCTTCTCTAAACCACTTTTAAAATATGTTGGTGATTCTTACCTTGCCATTCAATTGGCCGAACCATCTCATTTCTTCTTGTTTCTGGACAAGAATGACATCATCCTTGTCAAAAGTCAGGTCTGATTCCTGCCGCGCCTTCCAAGGGTAAGTGGCTTTCGCCAATAAACCCTCAGATGGCTCTGCGGTGACTGGTGGGGCAACAACATTGGTGCTGTTATCACTGGGTGGTATTATTGCACTTGACTCCGTCTGGGAAAGAAAAAGTAAGGTAAAACATTATCTTGTTAACCCTTATACATTTTACCTCACGAGTCCTATGTCCTAAAAACTTCTCACGTTTTCATTTAAATTAAATCCCCTTTCAACACTATGGGGTCACATTAATGTAAACATCTCCCGCTCCTGTCCTGTTTATTGGCCACTGACCATAAACTTTCAAAACCTCTGAAAGAACCAGAGTACCACTTGACCTAGGTATCGCTGTGCCAGGGAGTGCACCCATGGTCACAATTTGAACAAACGTTTACAAGAGATGCCAAGAGACAGCCAAACCCATTATACTTTCTCACGAGACCATCTGAAAAAGTCCTAGGGTGACTCAAGCTAACCATTACTTCTATTTCTTTGTGTGTAAAGATGGAATGCACTGGACGAAAGAGCAAATTGCAAAATTAAATAAAGCAAAGGCTGTAATCCACGTCACTGATTGTTGTTTATGTTAAATTAATAGTACTAATCAGACGTCAAGAAAAAAAAGAAAAGAAAGAAAACTTCTGTTTTTTGCTTACCTTTGTAAAATCTGCACTAAATAAGTCTTCGCTTTGATTCTGTGTTGATGACTGTGTGACTGGTTCAAAAGCACTTCTGAAATTAGAAAAGAATCTATTTTACATGTAAATCAAATCCCTGGCTTTTGTCGAAACTGTGTACAGAATATGAACACTAGGGAATGTTTCAAGGTAAGGTTACAGATCATGTGATGAGAACTGTGCCCAAATCAGTGCCTGTCTATTCACTTTCCAGCCATGAGTTTTACACAAATATTGTGAATAAAAACATACACATTAAGCCCTGACCGTCGAATTGAAATATTTTTGGCTTCCTAAACATGGTCAAGTCTATCAAAATGCAAAACGGTTGTGAACGCAGCAATTATATCACACATAAAGAAGAGAACAGAAGCTGGCTGAGCAGAATACCCATTGCATTCACAAACACTCCCCCTTGAGCACACAGCTTTGCTCCAATATCAATGCCCTCAACCAGAGACTTATGTTATTGGGGGTGAGGTGGGCATGTAAAGCATCAGCTCTTTTCACCACAAGACCAAGGAAATACATCAAGATAAAAAAAGGAACATAATGTGCCTTTTACAGGAATTAAAGGTTCATGATTAATCAGCTCATTAAATTTGAAAACGAAGAAAAAAGGACTCTAGGTATTATTATTCCTAAAATATACATGGCTAAAAAGTGAACCATAGCATTATGGAGTTGCCTGACGGTACAATCTACACTTCAAAGTCCTTACCCGAATGAAATAGGTTGAGATGCTGTGTCAACCTTTTCCACATATGCCTTTGGGAACCAACCTACGGCACCATTCAACTCTCCCTTGAACCAGTCTTCCATACCAGCCACAGGTTGCTCATTAGTCACCTGGAACACATACAGCATTCATACAGTCAGCATCAAAATCACATCATATCTCACAAACAGAAATATCCATATTTAAAAAAAAAAAATTATTTTCTTAAAACATCAATCTTCAAATCCATATTATGACTGAAAATTTCAATTTGAAAATTACCATCAGGTACTTTTAAAAAAATGCCTCTTTGGTAAAAATTCCAGTTTCTATAGCTGTCGGGTGAACACATATTTGATAACAAAACAAAGATTCAATATAAAATATAAACAAAGTAGGTTGCCTACCATTATTTCCTGACCACTAGTAAATGTTAATTCATCTTCACGGGTGGCGATGAAATCATACAAGGACTTGTACTTAACTTTCTGTTGTGAACCTGGGGGATGAATAATCATACATACATGAAAGTAAATCTTAAACTATATAAATGCAATTTAAAAAACAGACGAAACAAGATATATTATCAGAATGTAAGTTTCCCCATTGAACATTAAAAGATTGAAAAAGAAAGTTTTCTTTTTTCTCATCACCACAAAAACAAATACCTGTATGATGGTACAACCTTTTTCATAACGGAGTCAACAACAAGGCAACATATCATTGCTTTAGACTCGTATGAGCCACATCTCTAATGATGTCTTGTTTACAATACCATTCAAGCTGTTAGACACTGAAAGATCACCACCATTTGCCTCAAAATCTATGATGCATAAAATGTCCACCTTAGCGTTTGGCTGCATATCTGTGGATCTTGGTTTCAGTTGGTCAGCAGGTGCATAGTTTGAGGGCTGGGGCATAACAAAGTTGACACATTATAAACACATTTTTAAAAAGAAGTAAAAGTCACCTTTAACTGTTGTGGAGCCATTGCTTCCCCAGGCAGAGGACACATTGCCATAAATTGAACTTTCGGTGCCGGCGAAAGCATTGTCCCAACTCACACCACTACTGGCACCGGCTGAGGTATTTGCACTTGCCCCTGCATCATTGCTATTGAAGTCAAACCAGTTAGGCTCAGCTGATCAAGAAAATAAGACGGGAGTTAAAGATATATCTAATTTATATGAATTTAATGTATCTATCTAAATAATATGAATTTAATGTCTTCTGTGTACCTATATAATCACCTGAGCATTGTAAACCAAACACAAATTGCCATTCATGGACAATAAAGATTATTTTTATTATCATTATTATTATTATGATATAAGTTGTTAACAGCTATTCACATCAATCATGATTTTAAAAAAAAATCATATATCTCAATACTATGAAAATGATGTACTGACTATTAACGCTGTAATCGAAAGGAAAAGTCAACCTTGGACATCAATGAAATCATATAAAATGAGTAGAACACATATCACTTACAAGTTTCAGGTTGACTTGCTTGAGCCTTTTGAGCCCTGAGAAAACATAATTAGTATCTTTAAATATCAAGATTTTGTTAATGAGCATAATAACATATAGTAATTCACAGATAATATGTACACTTCAGAACTAAAAAGAAGTGTATGCATTATCATTAGAAATCAACATTAAGAAACAAACTATATTTTTTTTTAAGACTAATAATTCAGTAATCCCCCCCCTTCTTTTTTCAGCTCATAACATATCAGCTCTAAACCATGAAAGGTAAATTGGGAATGTAAAATAAAACTTTGACAAATTTAAGTTTCAAACATGATTCAAGGATGCTTGCTTAAATCCTGTTCAAATGAAAGATGAACAGTTGTCAATGAGCATTTCAATAAATCACGACCTCCCCCTGCCCCCAAAGAAAAGTAAGGGCCATAAATCATGCATTCAATATTTTCTAAACTGTTTTAGAGTGAACGTGAGGTTCTACCTCCAGTTTAATATAATTCATTTCAACTCCAGGTCTACAGAAACTGTTAACATACCAAAAATTAAAATATAATTTTAAATAAAAGAAAACAACCCCAATACATACTTTTGCTGCTGCTGTTCTATTTCTCTCTTAAGTTTCTCCTGTCTTTCTTTTTCAAGTCTTTGCTTTTGTTGCAATTCCTCCGCAGTTTTCTTTTCTTGCGCTTCTCTTTCTCCCTGTTGTTTCTGAAGTTTAGGTAGTTCTACTTGCAACTTGGATAACTGGTCTTTCAAATTCTGACATACAGAGAATAAGATCAATAAATTTAATACATAGTGAATGACTACATTACTCCATTTCCAACCGAAACAATTACAGAAAGTACATGAAGCACTATACTCGATCAAGTTTTATTCATAAATAGCATTTGACTTATTTCACTTCTATTTAACATCATCACACACATTAATAGAATAAAACAGCCAAACTAAATAGAAACATACTGATTACCTTCAACTCAGCATTATTACAATCGATTTCTCCAAGACGTGCTTCTGTGTCACTTTCTAATTGCTCCACATCTTTTTTCAACCGATCAATGCCGGCCCTTTTCAGATCAACACTATGTGTGACAGTCCGATGGGTATCAGCTGAAAATAATCATAATAAAACCAACAATGATTTTTCTTTCACTCCACTGATTGATTTTCTCCTCTCGTAACAAGTATTCATACTAACATGGTACTTTCACTCTTTCAATAATCCTTTACTTCTGGAGATGACACAAAACTAATGCGCTAATTTACACTGAATTATTACACTTGCTCACTAACTATGGATATCTCTTCATGTCACAGAGCTATGAACACAATGAAAGAATGACAACTAACTTTTAACTAAACTAGTATTGGTCAAACACAATTTCAATTTAACTCACACAATGGAGTAGCCTGTACAGTTTGGACCTGTACATTCAAGGCATCTTTATCTGATCCAAGGGCAGCCAGTCTTCTCTCCATTTCCTGTAAACACATTTACATTACAAGATTATTCTATTTCTTACACCCTGGCATGATGTTTTACCTTGCTTTGTTCGGCGTAATCGTATGAACCATGTAATTAATACTAATTTTCACCTGTGAATGGTAAATAAGGCAATCATACCCATACCCAAAACTAACTTTTCAAACTTTTTGTTCATGCATTGCTGAGCATTCAGCAAGTCGCTGAATGATCAAAGAATTAAGGTATGTAGGTGATCTGCTCATTGTGTTGAAAACCAAGAGACAAAGGAGCAAAACATGGCTCACATTGTGTTCAAATAATTTTTTCATGTTTCATTAAGGCCTCTCACAGATAGATGTTAAACAGGAGGTGCCACCTTTGATGTGTCCAAAATTGAGTGAAACTATAAACATATGACATTGCCTCTCAGATATAAAAACTGCTAAGACTTGTCCACAGAAGGCTCGAAACACATCCCATTCAATATGAAACAGCATTGTATTTTATAGTTCTGTTTGGAACATTGTGGTTCTTTTCACGGTCAGCTAAATTCATTTAAATAAAGTGTAAACATTTCAAAGAAAACTATGTGATCGTAAGTAGGATAGTAGAACATGGTTACTTACGTTAGACTGCCTGTCATAGAGGTCAATATCTGCCATCGCTCGATCCCTGGATACTCTCATGCCGTCAATGCTGGAGGTAAAATCAGCCACCCCTGCCTGGACTTGGTTAATTTTCAGAGATAGCTCTGTCTTCTTACCATCCTGAAAAAAACCCACCAATTTCGAGTTGTTTAATTTTGTGCATTTACTATGAAATTGTTGAAAGGAAAGTATATCATTGATATTTCACTTCCACATCGTAAAATAGTAAGACTTGAATTAATAGAGTGAAAAATAGAAGGAAATGATTAATTATAGGCCACAAGGTTTACATTTGTTCCAATAAAATGAATGATGAACTACTTACAAAGTTCATACTCATAAGGAGAACATTTTAAAACAATGGCAGCAGCTATTTTTAAATTCATCATTTCACTAAGCACTCAACTAGGAAGGAAACAATAGACACACAATTTCAAAGCAATTTAGAACATACCAATGACTCCAACTCTGCCCGCAAGCTTGCCATCTGTGTCTTTAACACACTGAGCTGCTCATATTCCCTTTGTTTCTCTTGTAACAATTGCTCTTTCCTTTGTGATTCCCAGTCCATTTGCCTCCTGCGGTCAAGTTCCCTCCGGGCAGCCTTAAATTAGAAGCAGGTGACACATGAAATGGCATGACAATTGCAGTAAACAAGACAGTCCAACGTGTTTAAAAATATATTAAGTTAAAAAATAATAATAAATAAATGGAGACATCCCCCAACAATACAACACTAATACAAACCTCACGCTGCTCGACCATTTTTCTTCTTTGCTCCTCAATTTCCCTCTCTTTTTCTCTTTGCCTTTCAAGCTGCCTTTGAAGTTCAGCTTGTCTTTTGCTCTCAACCTCCAACCTGTGGAGAAATCAAAGCATGAGCATTACAAGCAGCCTACTTTATATGACTTCAATACTGTCGAATGATTTAAAACATCAATTGAAGTAGGTGTTTGCGTTACTAAGTCAGTGTGGCAACTGTTTGTGACAGTATTGGTTATCCATACTTCCCACTTCTGTAAGGCTCATTTCCTTTCTAGTTAACTGTTTTCAAGCAGAACTCTTTCTGTTCATACTAAATCCATCATAGCGTAATAAAAAAATCAGAAAATGAAGTTAGTAAATACAATAGTTACCTTTGTCTTTCACGTTTTTCAGCTTCCTGTCTTTCCTTTTCCAACCTTGCATTGGCCTCTTGTTGCTGTTGTTCCCTCAAAAGTGCTCGTCTCCTTTCCAACTCAGCCTGGCCCTTATCAAAATTTTCCTTACGTTTGTCTTCCAGCGTAACTGAAAATATGCATTGGTATGAATAATGAGTGTAAATTTGTTCTATGGTCTACAATCAATACTGAAATCTTAGTACCTCATCATCATATTTCATGTGGTTAAAAGTAAAAGTAATTCGAAAATACCATTTTGGCAACTTTAAGCCATAAATTTGTTTTCCCCTTTACAGATGTGCCCGAACTTACCTTGCTTTTCTGGTTCTTCAACTGGCTGACTAGCAGCAGGAACAGGTGGCATCGATGATTTGGGCATGTCCATCCCTCCAAGTAAGTCACCAAATGTATCTTTCTTTGGAGTTCCTGCAACATAATGTAATTAATGGGTAAACCATGTAAACATGTACTCCATAACCATATTCAAAACGGCATACATAAAGTATCTTCAGATAATCTCCATTACGATCTGTCTAAGGAAAGTTCCGAGGTAATCACGATCAAGCATACAGTTTCTTAATATAGTAACAGCTCGTGGGATAATGTTACTGGAATGGGTATGAGAGACAATGGCTGACCTGGTGGTGGTGGCGATGAAGTAATGCTGCCAGACCTGGTCTTGGAAGGGATCAATTCAGCAGGAAGCTGGGGAGGCATTGGATGGCCCATCCTGGCCAACTCTGTCAGGTGCATAGCAATGCAGAACTCATCACATGTCAGCTTGCCGTCCTGGTCAACATCAGATAACATCCTGCCGCAACCAAAATATATGTGATGTATAGTCAGGACTAAAACTTACTTTCTTAATCAATACTTATTGATCTTAGGTCAGGACTAAAACTAAATGAACAAGTCAACAGCACCAAAAAGTGATGGCCTTATTGAAAAAAACAAAAACAAAACAACAGTAAAATCTTAAGAGAAAAGGCAACAGTAAAATCAACTGAAAAACACCGCTAAGCATACATGGAATAAAGGGTTGTTATGCATTTTTGAATAAATTTCAAAGTATAAAAATATAGCGTCATTACTGCATGTAAAATGCCAAGCATCAGACCATGTAACTCACCATATCTGGGCTAATACTGGTTGAGGAAGACCGGATTGCATCATCAAGCTCCTACCCTCCACACCTGTGGAATACAAGTTCACACATCATCACAAATGCCATCAATAAAAAACCAAAGGGCATTCTACATTTGAAATTAAGGAGACAAAATGACATTAAAATAGGAATTTACCATCTCAAGAGCATCAAAGCTGAAAACAAAACTTCATCAAATCTTCAGTATTTTATTACTGCTTAGAATAAATCAGGAATATCAATATTGTAAGAATATAAATATGGAATATTTACCTAAAAGGTAACCTCGTTTGTTGCGATCATTTGCATTGAAGGTCTGTGTGTGCTTCAATTTGTTGCTGTGAGGCATTGCCCAAATGCTGCCCCTGCAAGATACAAAATAAATAAATAATAATAATAATAATAAATAAGAGGATATCATTTTACTGGCAAAACTGTTATTCAGCCTTAAAAGATAAGAGGAATGAGTATTCCCAACCAATTAGAAGATAAAATATGAAATCATGAGATTAAAGAACTACAAAAACTGTTTTAAAAACATTCAATCAAATTATACACACTTACCCAGAAGGAAAAGGTGCTGTTTGGGGACCTGTAAACGTAAAAAGAATATTGACATAAACAACATATATAATTCATAATAACAATTAGTATTGAATGGAGGCAATCTTACAAAGCAACCACTTAAGACTAATAAAATCATCACAGATAATCTAGGTCATCTTCTGCAGAGAGGACCCCTGGAAGTGTAAAGGTCATCAAACTTAAAAGAGGAGAATCTCATCACTTGGGATTTTACAGAGTTTCTGAGACACTTGCCTTGCAGAATTACTTTGAATATATTTGATGGACATGGAGTCTGTATGTTTGTCAACAAAAGCATAAAATACAGAAATCTGTTACTCTAAGTGACATGCACGCTAAACAAGAGGAAGCAACATTCAGTCTGCTTCTCTTAAATTCTTAAAACTATGGAAGTGGTTGTTTGCCTCTATCAAATCTTTTACTTAAGAATTGCAAAGTTGTACAACCAAATAAAATTGAATTTTGCCATTCATTTCTTCAACAGAACATGATTTTGTAAACTGTAAAATAATGGCTTTACAGAGGTGATGTGCTGTGATAACAGGGTATTTTTCTACCTCAAATGTTAGCTCCAACAGAGCTAACTTCTCAACTAACCACCCTCCACACTCAAAACAAAAAAAATAATCAAAGGATGATCAGCCAAATGTGTCTAAATACCTTCAATGGTCACTAACAATACATTGATCAATTTCAACCAATTTGCAAAGGCTAAAAAAGTATGTTAAGTTTCAATTCAACCATGGGAAACTGGTGCACTTATTTCAAGGATATACTTTATCAAACGAACTATATGTAGTGAGGCTCTGTGCACTGGGGGAGAGAGAAAGAGACAGAGAGATAGCTAGGCAGCCGGCAACAAGATTGTGACTGAAGCTACAGACATTTACACATTTTATCCTCACTCGACTCATGCGTGAATGAGTACTCAGCTGCAGAGAAATATATTGTCAGTAGCATGATTAACCTAACAGGCTGCTATAGTGTGTGCTCCCCTTAGAGTTGAGAAGGGCTTTGAATACCATGGCCTACTGGAAGATAAATGATGTAAAGTCTGTGAGTCTGTACTTGTACAGGAATACGGGACTATAAACCATCATTATCTTGAGAAAGAAAGTGTGTGTGTGTGAGAGAGAGAGAGAGAGAGAGAGAGAGAGAGAGAGAGAGAGAGAGAGAGAGAGAGAGAGA
>JARDUL010240856.1:0-16606 GCA_030265205.1 Dirona pellucida
ACCCTTCAAAGCTTGATATATGGCTGGTCCCTACACTGCTTATTGCGGTATAAAGGGGATTCGATAAACAAACAAACTTACTCATGTGTAAATAAGAATAAATATATTGCCTTTATTCCTCCCAGAGGGATATTTGTCTTTAGGGTCTATTCCAAGGGTAGACGGGAATAACGCAGATAATGCAGCGCCGCAAAGTGGGATCAAGGTGTTGAGAAAAAAAACCCAGTGCTACCACCGGGATTTGAACCCACGACCTCTCGAAACAAAGGTGGGTAGACTTATCCACTGCGCCACCGGCTCACCCAATCATGAATGAGTGTCTGGCTAGAGGTGGACAGATCTTTTGTCACGATGTCAGTATACTTGTATTTGGAATAACATACCTTAAATTAAAGACAGCGTAACCTTTCGGACAAAACAAAGGAATAAGGGCTGCCATAAGCTAACAATCCAGATAGAAAGTATAAGAAAACAAACGAAAATGGTATAGCTTCAAAGTTAAAACTTGTGTGTGACAGAAAAAAAGAACGTTTCGGGTTTTTCCTTCATCAGCCAACAAACACACTACAAAAAAACCCCACAAAGCACAAAAGTACGATAGCTCAAAAAGTCACAGAATAGTATGGTCCGTGTGGACAAAACAAAGGTGATTATAATCTATTTTCCATCTTCCTACCAAGATCAGCCATGTGGAGAATAGCCTTGCACGCTACAAGTAGTGGGTTGAGGTCTGACACGGGGCTAGCATTGACGATACTTCCACCAAGACTCTGGGAAATATATAGAGTAGGATCTTATGTTTTAAAACACCTCCTCCCCCACCTTCCCCGCTCTTTGTCTTGGTCTCTCTCTCTCTCTCTCTCTCTCTCTCTCTCTCTCTCTCTCTCTCTCTCTCTCTCTCTCTCTCTCTCTCTCACACACACACACACTCTCCCACGCACACATCACAAACAAATTTTGTGAATAATTTCATGAAAAGCTTTTCTCTTTTGAAAAATATCCCTGCCTTCAAGAGACAATGGGTTAAATTTTTCTTGGCAAAACATCACAGAAAAACAACATAGGAAGGAGAATTTGGGCAGAGATCAGTTCGGCCAATGGAACAGGGAAATAGCAGCCATAACATGGGGATAAGTCATTTTCTTTTGTAAACATTTACAATAGTGTAAATGATACACAGTATTCACAGTTATAAAAAAAACCAAAAAAACGTAGTAGCTCAGCTTGTAATTATATAATCAGAGTAATGTTGAAGGGAGTCTTTCTATTTTCTACTCGCTCTTTCCCCTTTAGCTCAGTCGGTAGAGAGTCGGACTGCCATGCAGGTGACCCAAGCTTGATTCCGAGTCAGAGAAGAATTTCTAGACCTCCTTATCCACAAAGCAGAAAAATGGTTAGCTACATAAATATATTCAGACCTTGTTCGAGTGAGACAGCATAGAAGTAGAAGTCAGTGGAATATTGTCATATTATGCCCAAAGTCTTGTAGATATCAAGACTATACACTTAATTGCCTGTGACCCTTGCTCGAGTATCATGAGAACTTTACTTAATAACAGTGTGAGTCTTTTTGCTGCTTCAAATTAAATTAAAATACAATCTCAACTTTCATATGATATATATAAAAATATATATAAAGACAAGGCACACTTTCCTCTCCTTTCCAACTATAAAAACTACTCGCTGAAACTACATACATATTCAAGTCTAAAGGAAACAAAGTAAGGTAAGCATTAAAAACAAAAGAAATCCACAAATGTTGCTGCTACAATCTGCTGGCTACACAATCAAACCATGCTTCCATAAATAATGCGACTAGCGTGTAAGGGAACACAAACAGGATGAATATGACAAACAGAAAATTACCAAATCTCGACTGGTCATCAAGAATCATTTTGACCTACGACAGACAATTTAAAAAAAATCAAAAAAATCAAAGATCATTTCGAATACTGAAGGCAATAATCCACTTTTTTTTATATAGCAGGAGTGCATCATCTTTCCTTTGTTTTCACAGGAATTACAGAAATGATGAATGCCTACTATGAAATGTTGAAAAAAGAAATAATAATAATAATAATATAATATATTTGTTAAAAGGCATGCAAGTGTAATATCATGTCATGCTACATAAAATATATATATATATATCTTCCTACGTCACAGACATCAATACCTATATAAAATGCATTAATACAATGTCACAAACAAACAAATCCTCAATGAAAGAGAATATGAAATATGAACTAAAAACTCAACACCAAATATAATGAAAATATTCAATCAAACTTTAGCTATGTCGCGTTTGAGTGTGAAATGAAATTTATACAGATTTGCAAATTTAAAATGTTAACACACATCATTCTTTTCTCTATAAACTTTATTCTAAAAAAGGTAGCTATGTACAAAAAAACAAAACGAAATTGCAGTCTGAAGTCGAACACAAAAGTAAGTATTCAACTATCCAAAAGCAATAGAGCTAGTGAATAAAAGGCTTCTAAAAGTTAAAAATAATAATTACAAAAAAATATAAAATCTCTTGTTATCTTTCATTATCATTGTTAAGAATTAAAATTTAGACCTGTGTTTGAAATTTTACCTCCATTATTGAGTTATATTATTAAAGATGACAACAAGATCTTTGGCATCAAGTGTGCTTCTTCCATTTGACCATCCCAATGAAAAGGTTGTAAAAAACAACACAGCCATATATGCACAACCCACTCTTGTCAAGCCTAACCCCATGCAGCATTGAAACGATGATATTAAATTTCTTGGCTGCCTTTTAAACACCTTTTTGCTATTTGACAGACAGTTATGCAACAACAGAAAACCCAAACATGCTTTCATTATTTCACAGCATCTTTTCCTGATTCATAATAATAAACATGGGTAGTGATATGAAATTTTTTATTTCTAATAATAAAATTTTACTAATGTAACAGATGACAATAGCGGTGCTGGAATGACTGACAGACAGACTTCATCAATGGTAAACACCTAACCACTTCGAACAACTACTGGAAGCGAGGGTTGAAGTCCCTTCGACTAAAATGGTTGGGGCTGATCTGTGGAAAGTCAGTGGGTTGATCCGGATTGGTCGAAGTAATTATGGACACAGACGGAGACTGTGTGTACTTTGTTTGTTGCTGCTGTCGTAATTGTTGCTGCTGTTGTTCATGAATTGATGAGGATGTATTTGGGAGGCTCTTCTTACGAAACGACAACCTGTTTTTGGTGCCTGCCTGCTTCAAGCCAACAAATTGATTTTCCTGGATTCCGCTGAAAAGTTGGTTTTTGAATCCTTGTAATTTAATTTTCATATATTCTTAATAGAAAAAAAGATATATCTGAGCAAATTTTGACTCTAACGAGCTTATGTTATGACGAGGATTCTCAAAGATTTTCAAGGATTCTCAAGGTGAATTAATAATTTTGTTTGTGTTTTTTTTCTATTTTTTCATACATTTGTTTAAATCCAACATACAATTCACTCACTCATTATACTAAATTAGAAAATTTGAAAGTTATTGTAACTTATCTTGCCTTCGAAACTCAATACAAATTATATTATGCAAAAAAGAGCACATCTTCCACCTTTAGTAAGGCCCATGCAAAGCACAACACTGTGAACCATGACTATGTTCTTATAAGATACAGCTGCAAATGATAAAATGTTCTACTCTCCAGATACAGGCAAAGTAAAATAAAAACTGAGATACAACAATGAATACTACAATCATAGCATGCTACTACAAATCAGTCAAGAGGATGCAAAAAGCAAGGGAATCCAAACACCAATAAATGCAACATCATCTAAAAACAAATCAAAAAGATTACATGTTTTACAATGGTGCATGAGAACACAACTTATACTTCTACTGCCTACAATACATAATTCACACTCAAACCAACCAACAACAAAAAACAGTAAAAAGATTCACAAGCAAGAGAAGGCTCTAACTGCCATCCCTCCATTCAACTGTCCTCTCAGAATCTTGTCAGCAGTCATTCATGTAAACACCTTGGTCACAAAAATTCTCTCTGAACAAAAGCGTGTATTCTGCAAGCATTGCAAACTTGTTGGTGTGTGACAAGAAAGACCTTAATCACATTCAAACAACATTGTGTTTGAGCTCTATCTACTGTCCACATTCCCACAAAGATATCTACCTTTGAAAAGAGACTCAATAACAACGATGGTATCATGGTAAAACTCTGAACAAACAAAAAAAATAATTTAAAAATAGCAAGACGGGTGGGATTAAGCATAGAAAGGTAACACATCGAACCAATATAATATGTTCTACAAGCAGGGCAGGTAAGGTAATCACACAAGGGCAAAGAGAAAAAACATTTCTCCCAAACAAATCGCACAACCTGGCAAGACACGGGAATGAGTCACTTAGCTTTTAAGTCTGTGGAGCCTAAAATTACCCTTGGATAATCTTTTTAACTGACCATTAATAACAATTAAAAAACAAGAATTTTCATTCTTTCCTTCTATTTAAAATCCAAAAATGCATGCATACCCATCCCATTTCCAATGATCAAATCATTTTTTATCGTTTTAGTATAATGCTGTAACTATTTTTTTAATGTAGTTGTTGGTTGCCAATCTTTAAAAATTGAATCCCAAGACTTCCCACATTACAGGAGCATGCCTTAATTTTTATCAATGACAAAAAGGTTGTAAGCAGCGTTTGTCCTTGTCCAAAAATTGTATTCGCGCCTAACAGGCAGCGTGTGACGTATTATGTGTTGAGTGTTTCGTTGCTTACCCGGGGTAAATGTGCTACTGTAAAGCGCTTAGAGCATGGTGATGATCGTGGATAAGCGCTATATAAATGCCATTTATTATTATTATTATATTATTATATTATTATTATTATTATTTATTATAAAAACACCCAACTTTTAGTTCACTTCCCACAGACCCTAACATCTTCCTTCCTATAGAGCTGGTACTCATTCCCACATATCCTGGCATACACATTCATCTAACACAGCTTCCTTCAAATCTAGTGATTTCCCCAAACAGTGGATTCCCTTTCACCATTCTTTCTTTACTCAAATAGAAATAAATAGAATGAAAACAATTATACAGCAAATATTCATGATCGTTAGTTCACTTCATGACTATGTGCTTCATAATGCTTCATCTGTCATCCGACAAACCATGGCAAGACAAGTTGTCATAACTGCCTAGAGAGAATGCAAATTTGCTTCACGTGTTCTCCAAATCACATTTTCTATTTGCCTAGACAATTTGATAAATACATGTTGTAGCGTTTTAGTGGAAGGGTCATCATAATCACGACTCGGTATATAAAAGTCACTGTATCTATCATCTCAGAAAACTCTTTAAATTTGAGCAATTCTTATCACCAAATTTGTGTCTTCCACTGAGGGGTTACAATTACACACCAGGAAAAGCATACCAATCTCATCCTCAGCCAGTATTCTGATTGAAGCTCAAGTGCATGCTGATAAAAAGAAAGCAATAGAAAGCCATAAATAAAGAGCTAAGGCCACAAACGGGTTTTATCTTTATGATACAAAGGGAGAAACTTCTAGTAAAACTACTTTACACATCATAGAAAGTGTTTCCTTTCACTCCAAACATCCCTTTTTCACTCCCCTCCCATTACTCCCTCATAAGTCCCGTTCCTCGATAACTGATGACCAGTTGTGAATCACATTCGATTTCGAGTGTATTTACAGATCTAGATACAGAGGGGGGGGGGGGGGGGGGGGTGCTCCTCAAAACAGGTCAGCTTTTGAAAAAATTTAAAGTAATGAAAATATAAAGTACAGTGTATATTACAGCATTTTTCATGATAAGAGATTGCACTGGATGACTAATAATGAAATGGAGCCCAAAACAATGTACAAGGGCTGACAGAAGGGTATTTGCATCACCGACATATTACCCTTTTCCTTGATATCACATGAAAAAAAAAATGGAAAAAAAAAAGAAGAAAAAAAGAAAGAAAGCAAAATCCCAACCATGTATAAATTAGAAACGAGTAAAAGTTGATTCCTTCATTAAGTTCTTTAGTTTAGGCTTACTAACAGCACCATCTAATGTTTCTAATGGCACCCAAGTATATAACTGAGTATTATTCTCTCTTACGACAATAGGGATTTTACTGTTTATCATGGTGAAAATCAAATACTCATTGTTCTATCCTTGTTGCCAAATGCAAAACAAATAAAAATGTCGCCTAAAAAAATCCAAGAAAACTTTCTTTACCAATTAAAGTCATTAGCATTGGGTGGATTTAACCTTAGTGGTAAAAAAAACCACATAAAAACACTAAATAGCAGTTTTAAAAGATGGGATACAAAGTTGTAAAAACACAACCGATGTCTTTATGTACAGATATGAATGAACAAGACAAACCGAAACCAGTTTGATTCACCAAGTCATCTTCATTGAAGTGTATCGTCTATTTTAGGACAAACAACAAACACACAGACCTTTTCCAAACCTACAATCAATCTTCTCACACATAATTTGGTGCACCGAATATACAGTCAATAACTTACGTATACATGTAGGTATATATATATATATATATACTGATTATTTTAACATTTGAATTCACAATCACAATCATGATTAACAAGCAAATCAAAACTCGATTTAGCTGCTCCAGAAAGCCAATGCATTCAATTCAAGAAAGAAGACGGCATCCCCAATCTCAGGTTATTTTCAAACCACAATGAATGCAACGTTGTTGATGTGGGTTGACACGTCTTTCCTAAAATGATTTAAGGGCGTCCTTTTGTCAGGTCTGAAAAGCTAGGACCTGTGACAACAAATTGTATCATGTTAATAATGCTGACAAGGGTACCCACTAGAACACTGAAGCTGCAGACAGATTTTGCAATAAGTCAACAATGACCAGTAATGTTACACCATCAAAATGTAATAATATGATATCAATTACATTTCAATAGTTGTTGATTGTTGTTTCTATTTAAAAAAACGTTCCGATGAATATAGCAATAAATCGAAATAAACAATGTCAAAAACAACAAAGAAGTCTAATTGCATTGTGAAAAATCGTAGCTTTGTCAAAGTTCAAAAAATAAAATAGTGAAAATACAAAACACACAAACAAAACGAAAGAATACAAAGCACACACTACTTCTAATGATATAGAATTAAAATATTACATAATATGGGCTCTATTATATAAAAATGTGAGTAATGATAAATAATGACGATGACAATACAAAAAATAAGTACAGTAGGGGGTAAGCCAGCTACATGAATTCATGATAAAACACAATAAATGGAATACAAGATGTTAGCGATTCATAGAGAGAAAACAAACACCCAGAATCTGATACAGATCAATATTAAGATGAAAGAGACATGAAACAGACCTGGGTTAGATTTAGACGGGCTGGGTATAGCAGATTTGTGTAGTAGAAGGAAAAGGTATGCATTGATTTCTTTGGAAATATTATGTCACATATCAACAAACTCTTAATCAATCAAATGATCTAACTCAAGATGTAATTCTTTAAAGGATTTTTTTGTTTAAAGTGATCACCGCATAATTATGAATTAAGCCATCTTTTAATTTTCCTTAGAGAGGTAAGACATGTCAGGTGTAAATTCTTTCTTTACTTTTTCTTTTCCTTTCACAATTTTTAGGACGAAGCACTTCATGCAAAAATCCATTAACGCAATGTAAAACAAACAGCCTGTGAGTAGTATATCTCACTTGATTTATTTTTTTTCTTCTCTATTTCTTTAATAATTTTCAGTATCAACGTGTGATCATTCAAAAAAGAAAAAAGTTTAAAGAAGCTTTTATTAGATTCAAAGCAAAAGCTCTCTCTCTATCTATATAATATATATAATAATATATCAACAATAAAAAACGATGAATTGAAAAATGTTTAACTAATCACAAATACAATATTGATACATGAGCGACTGTGACCAGATTTCAATATCAAATAAAAATAAGAAATTGCACACAACAGTTGATAAAAAATAACAAATAAGAATTTGCCTCTAAAATTATTTTTGCTAGACATTGCCATTGGCCAGATTTGGAACTGGTTGCTACGACCCCTCCTTAAAGCTTGACATACTTTTTAAAAAACAGAAAGTGGAACCCGGTGATGACAAAGATATCTAATGACATTTTGAGAGTCTCTAAATGCCTTTGCCGTCACCACATGCCACTTCTATCTCCCTGTGTTTCAAGCTGTAAAGATATGTCGTAGTAACAGGTACAGTCAATTGTAGCCATCTGGTAGCAAATCCTATTTTTTTAAACTGAAAACCTTTGTGTGCTGGCTATGATCACCAGCCAATAAAAAAATAATTGCTTCAAATAAAATGTAAAAAGAACTTAAAAGCGAAAATATGTTCAACATTATCCGGAGACATTTTAAAATAATTTACACGTTATATATTTTGTCACTGGTTGTTGCAATTATGATTCATTTCAATTAAAACAATTCTTTTAAAAATGAAGGGGAAAATTCAACATAACTTTCAAATAAAATTATCAAACGGGGCATTTTATATCTCATTTGATTAAAAATTAAAATTATGCTTGGATACATTGTTAAAAATGGTTTAAGTATTAGCTTTACAGCTCCCACATGATTAACCGGTTAACTATTAGGAGCCAAAATAATACAAGATGATCATGCAAATAATTGTATGTAAGCAAGAATACAACCACAGTAAAACTTACAGCTTTAAAAATTTTGCATTAATATTTAAAAAAAATCAAAAACCTATAAGTGACGAGGAATGGATGTAATTTAATTTACAATAGCCAAAGAAAAGAGAGAGATACATAAAAATCTTCTTCAGAAACCATTGCAAACCACTCTAAGGGTGGTCTTGAAGCATTGCTGGGTGTGATGAAGACAGAAACATAAAAACTATGAGATGAAAAAAAAGGAAATGGAGAGGAAACAGCTACTGATTTTGTTTTGTTTTCGCATGAGTTGTACGTTCTTACAAATATCACCTTGGATTGGTAGAGTGAATGGAGTTCATGGTGTTTGCACGCCTGGAGTGGATCTGCCTTTGCCGTGCCAGGAAAGACTGACCCATGGAGCTGTTGGCAAGACGTTCCTCTGCTGCCTGGCGGTGGAGTTGCATACCCTGAAAGTGAGATGAGGACAAGTTGAGGGTGTGCTGATTGTATGCAAGGTTTATATAAGTAAAGCCCATCATCTATTTTAGGCCTACGTGTACAGTTGAGAAATGACAATTCAATACGGTCTATTGAAAAAACAAAAAAGGTTGTTGGTGTATTGCATATAATTCTATCGATGTTTCTTAGTATTATTCTTATCTAGTATGGGAATCATATTCATCAAACAGATTCCGTTGCGCTAAACTCAGTCCACTCAATTCAAATTCCAACATCTTCATTGGCCATGCTTTAACAAGGACACTATTTGTCCCATCAAAATAAATACAAAATTATCCAATTTTTTAAAATGTTCAAATCCTAAAACTATGCTGAAATGGGACCTACAGTTATCAGGTTGGCAAGAGATCTGTAATAGGCAATGATACAAATTTCTTATATATTCATGTAGCCTACTCAAAGTTAAAATAACTAAATAGTTAGGGTTGCATTTAATTCAGTAATAAAAGGTGTAAAAAAAATTAAAAAGAAGGAAAATGGTATAGCTCCAAGTGTAAAACAAACACAGATTATCTAAGGTGAGCTTGAGTAAGCAGTTTCAGAGCAGTATGAGTCAGAGAACCGACACAGCATCATCATGAAATCATGTCAGCAGCATTAACCATGACAATCCAAGCATAGTAAGTCAAGTCAGGAGTGCATGTAATGGCAACATTCAAAACATAGACATAAGCTTCTTTTCCATAAATAAATTTGAAGTAATTCCTTTAAAACAACAACAAAAAGGATTTTGAACACAAACCTTTCATAAGTCATCGCCCCACTTTCCCATAAAACACAAGAAGTAATACATGACATACATATAAAAGAACTAATGTCATTGCCTTACCAGATTATACCAGGCAGTGACAATCAACCTTTCTTCTTGATCTCGTAGAGCCTTATTCTTCTCTTGATCTTTCTGTAAAACAAAGAAAATATAGAATTGGAACTTTATTCTCTTCCTATGAGAATACAAAACATGGTGCTGACAAGACCAGGACCTATGTTACGTCTGAGTTAATGATTGTTTACCCCTCAGGAAATGTAGTCACTAAAGGCATAAGGGAAAGAAATAATATGATGACAAAATGGAAGAAAGATAATGGATGGAGTGAAAGTAACTGTTATAAAAAATTAATAAAATTTGGGAGTTATCTTAATAAATAATAATAAATGGCAGTTATATAGCGCCTATTCACAATCATCACCATGCTCTAAGCGCTTTACAGTAGCACATTTACCCCAGTAAGCAACGGAACACTCAACACTTAATATGCCACACCAGGTAAGAAACCAGGCGGTCACCCGTCTATTCACTAGCCACTCTAGACGTGGCTTGTCAACACCAACAGTCCAGTCGTGCTCACTGCTCGGCCACCGACGCCCCCAATTTTCTCATTATATTCAATATCAAACTAAATATTCTTATCAAACAAAGTCACTAAAATCTTCACTTGGCTTCATGTTTACCTCCAAATAGTTGATGTACTTGTCTTTTTCCTGCACTTGATTCTTGAGTGCAAAAACTTCAGCAGTGGAATCAGTATTGTGGCGTGGGTCAAGACTTTTTATCACCTGTAAAACATAACATCGGTTAACATGAATGCAGGTTTTGAGAGAGATTTCCAAGCATCATTTATCATTCTACCTAGACAGAAAAGTATCTTTTAAAGTTAAGAATAAAGAATTGTTTAAATATGGTGGATATTTTTTCAGTGGAAATGGAAAAACTTAAAACATATTCAAAAATAAGGTAATTCCAAGTAGTAAGTATCAAAATAATTCAAATGCAAGATGTAAATGTTGATAGGACTTTGATAAAGAAAACTATTTTGAGCTTGTAAAATGATTACATCACTGAAGGGTCAGAATGTGTAAAATATGTTGAGCTTTAAAAAACCCAATAAAACCACACAAACAAACAAACAAAACAAAAGTCTGTCACTAGGCAAATCTAAAAATCAAAGCATGGAACTAATAAACCAATCACAACTTACATGTTTTGCTTTCTCTAAGTATTTCCTGTACTTCTCTTCCATCAAACGTATCTCCTCCTCTTTCTTAGCTAACAGTTCGCTCACTTCGTTCACACGCTCTGTGTTTGACTGCAATTTTGCATCGAGATCTGAGATGTGCTGCTGTTTCTTCTGTAAAAGTAAGTCTCTTTCCTCCAGCTTCTGCTTGTTTTCTGACAGCTGAGTCCTCATGGACACCACCTCATTATTGCTGGCTGCGGAGGAAGATCTTTGATTTTCTTGGGCGTCTTCTAGTTCGGCTTGCATCTCCATCAAACGTTGATTGAGAAGCCTGAAAACAGTAAGAAGATTTTCTCTCCTTCATTTGGTCATTCAAGTATGGCATGGAATAATCCTAGTTAAATCACTAATGATTCACCTTCCTTTCGCCTTTGAACAACAACAATAGATATGCTCATCAACTTACATACAAATGAAAACAAAGTATGTACCATCACAGGCAGAGAATTTGGAAAGAAAAATATTGTTGTTGTTCACTGACAAGGCAAAAGCAAGATGGATTCAGCTTTACCAAAAGAAAAAAAAGGTAACTGACAGCCTTTGATTGTAATATCACTATGTGACTCTGACTGGAATTCAGACTCCCCATTTTTAACAGCAGACCATCAAGCACATTGTTTTAGATGAGTGGCAGTCGGTTGAAATCTTGCTTCAAAAACATGACCAAAGTCTTTTTTGAAAATGATTAATTACTCCCCCTTCATAAAAGCTGTAATCTGTGTTGCACGTTTAAAACTGTGCACGAATACTTGTCTTATAAACAATAATAATTTTGGACACAAAATAAAATCCATTCTTGGGCTATTGTTACAGAGCAGTAGGCCCATGCACTATTCAAACCAAAACAATTCTTTTTTTCTTTATAATGAGATACATATTTTTTAAATTAATTCGAATAAGCACTGACATGACGTGAATTTACTATTTCCCACCCCTAATATACTGAGCTCGAACTCAATTCATCATCCGAATATGTACACCAACCATCACATCATTTCATATCACAACACGTTATCGCTAACCGTTAATCACAACAAAACTAACGCTAGGCCTCCAGAATACTGGACATAATAACCTAGCCAAGCACTCACCTGACTTCAGTCTCCAATTCGTTCCTCTTTGAATTCGCCTCATCCAGCTGTTCCTGTGAGACGGCATTCAGACTTTCCTGGGCAGAGGAGGAACCCATCTTGAGAATTTTATTTTCATGTTCAAGGCGCATCAACCGCTCTCTGGAAAAGGAATATAAGAGGGGAGGAAAAAAATATTTTAAAAAAGAATAAGAATGAAGAAAATAAATTTACAAAGGCCTGCTGGAAAACTGACACGTAAGAACATTATTATTCCTGGTTCAAGACTATTAAACAGCATACATAAAAGATAAATCAAATAGTAATATTTCCTTGTGATATGCTGGGACTGAAATATGTAGCTTGCTTCATAAACATAGCTGCCAACTTTTCAAAAATAAAATACAGAACACTTGCGAATCGCGACAACTAGTGCGCTATGTCATTACTTACATATATAGTTAATGCTAACAATGCTGCGATTGGAAAGAGATTGGAACAAATAAGCTAGGTATTTATATTTTAGTTCAGGGGTCTAATTTCAAAATGTTGAATACCACTGAAATTTCACGGACATGCGATTTTGAAAGGCATAACCACAGTAGTAATATAATAAAATACTTTGACTATGTAATAGTCTGTCAGAGAGGATTTAGCAAGATCAAAATGAAGATGGGGTAACACCAGTCTGAACCCTTATTTTTTCCTGCTTACAAGGAACGCTGTGAAACTGAAACAAAATTATCTGTTTCACCAGAAATAGACTCTTACTTGATCTGCGGTGGGAGGGACATCATGTCGACACTGTCAGCAGAGCCAGCCTCCACTTCAGTGAGTTCCCCTGCCATGCCCAGACCTGTGGCTTGGAATCGTGTACACTCCAGCTCCTCATTCATCTCTCTTAAGGAATCACGTTCAGCTTGGACACGCTGAGAATGAAATGATGAGGGGATCATGAAGAGGTTACACAATAATATATACATGTCACATCAAGGGTGACATCCTGACACCATGCATCCCAAAAATGGTATTATTTCGCAAGAGAATGAAAAAAATAAAATTGCTCATCAACAAAAATTCCATTAGACCATTGCCATTCTAAAAGAAGCTTTTTTTGCATTACTGCGTGAATATGTCGTTGTATACATGTCCCCCCCCCCCCCCCCCCCCAATAATTTACCTTATGCCTTAGAATTAATCCCTTTTAAAAATGTAATTTTTAACGAGCTCTAAAAATAAAAAAAACAAAAAGAAAAAAGAAGAAAAACAGAAATATGTTCAATTATCTCAAATGTACAAAACAATGTCATGACAACTAAATATCTAGTATATATAGTTTTAAAAAAAGATTTTAAAAATATGTTTTTTAAAGAATTGATTGTAGAACACATACATCTTTCTCCCTTTGCACAATGGTGATCTTGTCTTGTATCCGTTTGAATTCAAACTCAGCCTTATCAGCCCTCTTCGTCTCCTCTGCCATTTTATTCTGTGTCTCCATAGTTTGACGTTTATATGATTCTAGCTGCTGTTTGAGGGATGTGACTCTCTTCAATTCCTGATGGGGGGAAAATAAATGGGAGCAATTTAATTTTAATCTGTTTTAGCAGAGCAAATTTAATACAACTAAATATGCTGAGAAGTCATTCACCGACTTCATAAATGTCTTTAACTGACAGATACACAAAGTGAGTCAGCTGAGTTGAAAACAGTAATAATAATAATAATAATAATAATAATAATAATATTAAAGATGATAATAATAATAATAATAATAATATTAAAGATAATAATAATAATAATAATAATAAAAATAATAATGATGATGATGATAATAATAAATAGTATACTTATAGTGCAAAAAACACATCCCTTAAATAAAAGGGCTCAACTTTGACAGGACAAATGAAAAAGCTTTTGGCCCACATATCATTTTGAGACAATCTACGGCACTCTGAATTCTTACCTCCTCCATTTCAATTTGTTGTTGCATATACTTTGTATTTTTCTCCTCCAACATCTTCATTTGGCCTTGCAAGTCAGCCAGAGCCTCTGTCATAAAAAAAAATTAAAATAGTTAAATCATGTCACCCAGATCAATTCTGACCTTGATTAAAAGCAACCAAAATACAATCTTTTATCAAATTCAATAAAACATCACAGAATAGTTTTAAAAAATAAAACTACATTTTCAACATGCATTCGTCAGGGCTCACAGGTAGAGTTCAAGGATATTTATGAATTCTATGAAAACATGGATTTGACAAAAACTATGAGGGGTAAATGAATGTTACATTACATTATTTCAATATTGTAGATAAAAAGAAAAAAGAATTTCTGAGGAGATACTTTACCTAATTTCTTCTTGTACGATTCTATTGTAGCCTCGAGCTTGAGCTAAATGAAAGAGAGAAAAAAATGACTTTTTTTGGCCAAGTTTCAGAACAGAACAGCAAATTGCATTACACTCTAATCTACTTTATATTCCACTTTATAGGGTTATTATTATTTGACCATCCATATCACTTCAACATGTAATAAGTGGAAACGTTTGATAGATTAGGCGAGTTAAGTAAATACTCACTTCTGATATGTAAAACAGACAAACACCTTTTAAATATAATCAATGCATGACAGCATTAATTCACGCTCAAGAATATTTATATTCTAAATGTTTAACAATACATTGAGTGGCCGTCCTTAAATAAAAGGTAAACAGATGTCAATTTGTTTCTTGAATTATCAAACAGTATAGCAGCTAATAATAAGAGCCATAATTCCACGCAAAAATAAAATTACTTTACAAATGACACTTTCCACAGCTATACTAATGATACATCTTAATAGCAACAAAATATCAATATAATATAAATTACAATTTGATCAGATGTGTCCCTTAGTATATACAGTTCATCTTTCATGGCACGTGATTCCCCTGCAAGTTTACTCAGCTCAGCATTCTGTGATGAGAGTAAAACATTATAGAAAAATGCTTAAATCTAAACACATCCTTATTCTAAATAATTGTTTAAATGCATGATATTATTGAGCAGTATACCATGAAAACGTTGAAATATTTTGAGCAATATTGTAAAACTGACCTAAAATTTACTGTGTTAATCCTAAACCTGCATGCATGACCAATGACTATGACATAGCTGGTGAATGTCATAAGTCAGGTCCAGTCTCATCCAGCCCTTTAATTCCAATATATAGCTTTTTGGCCTGCATGTGTGTCACAAGCAATTTGAGACAAATATACACTGTACTGTTCGGCTAACGGAGTGATTCCTCCAAGACACGCATCTATTTGTTATTGAAGCCTACCTCACAAATGAGTTCCAAGATCAATACCATGAGATGCCCTAATGACTAATCCATAGGATTCTAAATTGAATAGGTGAAAACCGTTTGCTTGGGTTTTCCATTTCCCAGAGATCGGTCAATGGTGAGTAAAAAGTACAGTGACAAACAACTTTCCAATGGTGAATAAGGAATCTCATGATTTTTTTAGGTCCTTCCCAAATAGCAAGATCAAGTTGCTGGGGAAAATCTTCTAACGATCTTGTCGTATTGGATAAAACATACTTTTTTTAAATATCCCGTAACATAAAGATGAATTTTATTTATAGCACATTGACTCACAGATTCTACATAGTCACTTTTCTGCTTTATATTGTTCTTTAATTTAAGTCTCAGCATCAGTGATCAATTCCACTACATGCAATAACTCACAGACATTATGCCTCAAACCCACCTTCTCCTTTAAATCTTGAAAGTCCTTATTCAAAACTTCTAACTTAATTCTGTAGTCATCTTTTCCTGGAGAAAAATAAAGGAAAGAAGAAAAAAAATATATAAAGGAACAGAACAGGAAACAATCTCATTATTAAAATGAAAGTCAAAACTTTCAGAAAATCAAAGGTATTGGGAGAAAATCAAATTCAAAAGAGGCGAAATATCATAAGCCATATCATAATTTGTCTGTGGAATTAGCAAGAAATATATCAAATAGTTGATAACTGTTGCAGAATAATTTGATAAAAATTCCTCGCATCTTGCTCAATTCCTGAATACCTTTTAAGATAAGATAAGATAAGATAATACTTTATTTTCATTCCATTAGGGAAATTTGTTAACACAATATTCACATCTTCAAAAAAACGAAAATGACTTTATTTAAAGATCTGCATTCAGATCAGTATTTAAGTTTTAAGCCTACTCCTTTTAAAACAAAACACCTTTACCATAATCTACTTGAAACCAATTAATAATGGGTCAAGCTGAGATGTCTGGTCCAAACAAGAAATAATTA
>JARDUL010240967.1:6326-16574 GCA_030265205.1 Dirona pellucida
CAATTCAATGGTGATTCCTTTGGAGACGAGAAGTGAAACGAATTCAATGGTGCCTCCTTTGGAAAGAACTGAAACCAATTCAATTGTGCGTCATAATAAAGAGAATATCGATGAGGGAGTTGACATTGTGTCAGCAGCAAAAGATCAAATAGTTCCATATGTACCTTCTAATTCTAGTGAAATTAATGCACCCTTGAACTTTGAGGTGAATCAGTCGAGCAACATACTTGAAGGGAATGCCACAGCAGTAAGCTCAAATGCACTCCAATCAGACAGGGAAATTGATGAGGAAACATTATCAGCCCAATCAAATTCACCTCTACCCTCATCATCAGTCTCTGAGTCGAGTGAGATTACATCCTCAAGCTGTGTTGACACAAGTGATGAAGATGAGAGTGATGAGGATGAAAATGAGACAGATTCAAACTCCAACTTATCCTCTGCCTCAGCATTGTCTACCACAATCACGTCTTTTACTAACATGGCCTCTGGGTCGCCTGAACTTTCCAATGGAAATCTGCCTCCAAATTTTGTCAATACAAAGATCACATCACTGGTTGAGTCTCTAAAGCAACGCTTGAATGAAAATTCCCCTGCTCTTCCATCAGTATTCACAGAACCAGTTAAACAACCAAAGGTGCAAATGAAAATTAAAAAAACTGAAAAGATGAGAACTCTGAGTGAGGAGCCAATCCCAACTGAGCCAAACGGTGTCATCAAAACATCAACATTTCCAGATGCCATCGTATCCCCACCAATTTCACAGGACCAAAAGTCTGTGCCAAACAACAATGCACCAAATGCCACGGATGAAACCTTCTCTCCGCCGTCTTCTGAGTTATCATCTGTTGCTGACTCACCATCAGTTGCACCATGTCTTACACCAAGCTCTTCCTCTCTCTGTGGGTCTGAGAATTCTTCAAAGGTTAGTTTGAATCCAGTCCCAGTCATACCCGCAGTGCCAACCCATCAATCTCAGGAATTTTCTGCGACCGATTCTAACATCTCAGAGTTCAGGAAACGATTTCCTTTTATCACTTCAAGCGACACCGCGAAAAAAAGCTCAACGGAAAACATTTCGGTTTCAAAAGATACAGACAGCATAGACCATCCTGAGCATTCCAAGCCAAGTGATTCAGTGAAAGAAGCTAATGCAATGGATCAGGCAGAAAAAGAGAAGCATGTACAAATAAGCAATCATATGAGCCAAAAGTGTGCTACAGAAAATGTAGACAGATCAGTAAATGTAGCAAACACAGAGCTCATTAGATCCACACACTGCAGTGATATAGACGATGACATCAGGAGCAATGGATCAGACATTGATGTTGAGATGGAATCAGACATTGACGTTGGCACTGAATCAGACATTGATCTTGGTGCTGAATGTGTAGTCTCTAGGGTTTCTTCAGGTATTAACGCTTCTCATGTAAAATGGCTCCTGTCCTCACCTCCTCTTCCAGCTAGTGGTAGAAAACATTTGAAAGATTTCACAAGGGAAAATGAATTCCTCGTGACAAAGAATGACCCAAATGTGCAACAGGAGGTATCCCAGACCAACAACGTTGGAATTATTGGCACATCACCCAAAAAATTCACTCTTCCTTTGAGACCTCGAACCAAGACTAGTAGGAATAAAGCAAAGCCTCCAAAGGCCCAGCCTGCACCTTCTGTGGCAAGCATGTTATGTCAAAAGCTTGATATTTCTGTTGATCCAATTGTTCCAAAGTTGAAAGGAAAACTGGTAACACCCCTAGAATGTAGTGTCAATGCTGTTGTTGTAAACAACCAGTCTGAACCTGTTGCACCAACGGTTTCATCCCCCAAACCAATCAACCCTACTTTTAAGCCAAGCATTAATGCTATATTTGGAGTTGTAAATATCCCCAGCTCTGTGGACACATTGATAACCAAATGTAACTCCAGCAAATCAAAAGCATCAGGGAGTAAGTCGAACAAGGGTCAGTCAAGAAAACAGGTAGCCAAAAAAGGTACACTGAAAAGTTTGAGATTGAGAGAAAAGATTGTTCAAAAGCAGCAAGAAGAAGCCACTGAACATAACGAAAAGGATTCACAAGAAACTAAGGTGACACCGAAAGCTATGGAAGATGATGTAATTGACAAAAAGATATCTGATAACCAGGACCAGACACTCTCTAAAAAAGTGTCTCATGCCCAAGAAACTATAGCTGACAAAAAAGTAACTGGTGTGCTAGATGATGTGACTTGCAAAAAGTCTTCTAGTGTGCAAGATAATGTACCGTTAATTGACAAACAGATGTCTGGTGTTATTGGTGACGAAGTAAGTGCATTATATAGAGCAAGAAGATATCAGTCATTGAGGAAATTTGCTTGGAGGAAATTTTCAAAGGAAAATAAAAATGATATGGAAAGTAAGGATAGCAATTGTGTTTCTGAAACTGCCAAAAGCGCTACGATTATGGAGGCTGTGAAAGGAGATAATGCCACCAAAGAATTTGAAGTCACACCATGTAAAGTGTTACTCTATAAACTAGAGGATATGGACAGGGGCTTGGGTGGAGGACCTGTGAAGACTGAATCTGGATCTTACTTTGTAAAGGATATGCAAGAAGAGAAGAAAAAGAACAGAGCTTCCGAAATAACGAAGAAACGAAAGAAAAAGGTTATGATAAAGCAAAAGAAAGGCAAACCAGTCAGACCTAAAAGAGATATAGTTGATTATTATACAGCTGCCATTGAGTCTCTGCGCAAAAAGGCTTTGTTACTTGAAGAAGATGAGAAGAAAAATGCAATGAAGAAAGAAATGGAGAACCAAGTTATCATCAAGGAAGAAATTGATGACGCATCATACGCAACAGCAAACAGTCCGAAATCCACAGAAGGAATTCAAGTGCAGGAAGATGAAGCTGGTGAACACCAGTGTAGCCAGCTTCAAAAGTCTGCCACCAAAGATTCTGTAATGTCAGACAGTAGTGGAAAGAATGATGTTGACTCTGTTGCATTAAATGAAATGAATCGAGGTGGTAATGAGGTGATTTCAGAGAGCGAAGGACACATGACTGATTCAGCTGATGATTGTTGTAACAATGGCAGTGGTAATTTTAATAGTGAAACAAGAAATTCACAATTGGATAAAGTGGACATGGAAGAGGAGGCTAGATCCACCAATGCAGATGAATCCAACTCAGCAAGTTTTTGTGTCTCTTCTAAGGGCTCACCACCAGTGGACAGTGTTTTGAAAGTGAGCAACAGAAAGAGTGTTGGTGTTGCTGAAAGGAATTATGAAGGGAATTTTATACAAGTTTTAACCTCGCTTTTTAAAGATCAGGATGATGTGGATGAAATGGATGATGACATGATGGGGGATTCTGCAGATGAGGACGTTGGTGGTGATATCAAGTGTTCAGAAGATCAAGAGCAGACCAAGGATGTTAGGGATTGTCGTTTTATGGAGGAATCCAAGGGCGAAGTCAAAGCTGTGACTGCTGAGAATGATAAAGATGCCACTGAGGTTGATACTGGTTGGAAGAGAGAAACTGGAAGACCTATTACTATTGTTGAAAGAAATTATGAAGGTGAGTTTATCCAAATCAGCCACAAAGCTTTCCAAGATCAGCTTGACTTTGAAGGAATCTGTGATAACAGTGATGAAGAGAACAAAATTGTTTCAACTGAGATTGAAAAAGATGACTCTGTTGATCAATCCGAAATCATTTTGTCACAAAAGAGTATAGAGAAAGAAATTGGTTTTGGTACACCTATTGAAAATTCAGAAGATATAGATACTGGAGGTAGATATGTAATGCATGGGGATGATGAGAGAAGTCAAGGAAATAGTGACATGCCCCACGACAGTCTTGAGCCATTGGCATCAAATGAAACACAGAAAACTGACATATGCTCTGAATCTCTGCAAGTGGGTGACAATATATTGACAGAAACCTCTGTATCAAGCAGTTCTTTTGTTCCCAAAGATATAGTTCTTGGATTTGAAGATGAGCTTGGTGCCGACACAGTTCTCTCAAAGTTAGGGCCTGGAGATGCGGATGACATGTTCTTGTTGGGTGACGGAGATGAAGCAGAACATATTGGACTAATTCCAGATGATGAGGTTGAAAGGCTTTTGGGTTTGGATAAATGTGCTTTGGAGCAAGACGAGAACAAAATCGTTGATGAGGTCGGGGAATTTGATGTACCCAAGCTGAGTTGGACAATGGTGCCTGAATCTGTGAATCAAAATCGGAAAGACCAGCTTATTCAACAAGAAAATGAAATTGAAAGAGGACAAAGTCAGCAGAGCTCAAGAGCTGGCAAGGATCAGATTGAACAAACCAGGAATGGAGGATTGGATGTAGAGAAAGCCCATGAAGTAGAAACAATGGAAAAAAGGGAGTCTCTTCTCAGTCTTACCATTTCTACAGGAGTTGATGCCGATGATAGAAGCATGTCTCCAGACAGAATTACTGTAAATTCCGATGATAAAACTGCCGCCATCTCCCCAAGCTGGAAGCGAATACTGGGGACTCAAGCTTTGAGAGAGATCGAAGAGTCTGTTACCAGTGCCATCACTACTGCTAGTACCAAGCAAGAGTCTGAAAATATTCAAAAGTCTGATGGGAACAAAAAGCCAATTCTAAAAACGGACACATTTAAACTCAAACTATGCACAGGAGCCCTTAGCAAAGCTCTAAAATTATCAGCTGCGATGAGGAAAACCTTTGGAGACAGCTCGAGTGAACCTAGTTCTAAAAAAGAGGAAGGAGGAAGGGAAGAAAATAGTGTGAAATTGAATGAAAGAGAAGAAATACCACAGGATAAGGTTGATGAACAGCTTGACAATATGAAAGCATCTCTTGCCATGGTCAATGTTACAAGATCTTCAGCAATTAGGAATCCGATTGAAAGAAAGTCGAAAAATGTAAGAGAAGAAAACCCTGTAAGTATTGCTTTGAGTCGAGGAGAAAAGGAGCACCAAAGTGATGATGCTGGTGAAAGTGCACCAACAGAGAAAAGGACTCTGAACAGTGGGACCGTCAGTCTTCATACTGTCAATCAACTAGAAACCAACGAGAGAGAGAATAATGATAATGATGGATTAGCTCACAGAAATACGGACAAGATCAAATCCTTTAACACTCTTAACATTAGCCATACAAAAGACAGTAGCTGCATGATTTCTAAGGTCGATGAATCACCAGAGGTGAATAAAAAGCCTGAAACAAGCACCAAAAACACCATCAAAGCATTTGGGAGTAAGATAGATTTATCGAAGCTGAAGCTGAACCTCAAACCTTTTCTGGCAGCAAGTAAAAATAAATTAACAAAGAATGTGGTGAAAGAAGTTGAGAATGAGAATGTCCCTAAGCTTGTTGGTTCTTCTAGTGAAACAAAGGAACAAAATCTTAACTGTGAAGCCAAGTTGATTGGCAAACTAGGAGGTGATGATGTGAAAGTGAAAGAAATTGCTACAATGCAAGAAATTGTGCTCTCAAATGAACAATCACCAACATCTGTTACATCCCAGGTGAAAAAGACAGCTTTACCAGGACTGCTAAACAAAGAAAAGCTTTCAAACATGTTTAAAAATTTCAAGAAACCCTTAAATTTCAGTTTTACTGGAGGTAATTTTTCAAAAACTGTAATAAATTCTTCATCCCAACTCTCAATCTCTAAGGAAATGGAAGAGAAAAACATCACCCCTGAAAATGAAACCAAAGTCAGACAAAGACAATCTCCTCGCAAAAGAACTCGATCACCTCAAAAACCCAAAGCTAAACAGAATGAATCAAAAAGATCCAGGGTTTCTGTCACTGACAAAAAACAACAGGAGAGTTTATTGATGGATTCCAGTGAAAAAAATTCGAAAGTAGAAGACAAAGGAGAGCGTTCTTGTTTTGACTGCCTGTCAGAATTAACACCAGATCTGTGGGACAGTAAATGAGTGCTGTGTATGTATTAGCTATGGAAGAGGAAAAGATTTGATTGATGTGAAACTGTGTTTGAAAAAAAAACAAAAAAACAAACCAATCGCTAAAACTACTATACTACAAATACATATTAATATTATAATAAAAATGGGCATTTATTAAGTGAAATCTTAAGTTCTGTGATTCGCATTGATTGATTGTTTATGTAGAAACAGATAACTCCACATCGGCATCTCTTTGAATTTCATCTTGTATCATCATAGTATTATCAGTAATTGGGATACACTTGATTTCTATTGTCATCATAACAGAGGGTGTATCCACCCAGGCATTTCATTGTTTTTGTTTGTATTTCTGCAAGACACACCACATATGATCAGGATCACAATCTGAGGACGGCATATTGCCACTTATTCATTTGCTAAGGAAAGATGAAACTCCACCTCTTCGCACTCATGCTTCATTCTGAAGGTCTTGTTTCCTTTCATCGATCCAGGGTAACGGCACGAAAGAAATATCAGAATTTTGTCCATTGAATTGAATCATCACAGTGGTTCTAGAGCTACACTTTTCTTAGATTTAGATGATCAAATCCTATGTTTATTTGAAATTATATTGGGAGGGAAGGGAAAAGGAGGTTATCGCTTTGCTCACTACTCAAATCAATTGTCTTTCTTGTATGATGTAAATATATATGTATATTATATCTATTAAATGATTACCGATTAAGATTTAGTCAAGCCATTTCACTAATGATATGTTTTAGTTCTAGTGTAAATGATTCTGATTTTATTTGATTCCCTCATTACGATGATGAGTGAGAGAAAAATGGGTGTACAGTATCACAGGGCAAAAGTCACCTGTGGTGGGGAAAATACTTGATCTCAATGTTATCACTATCACAATTTGCAGTGCAAGACTCATAGATATTATTACAATTGAAAGTCATTGATTGTTCCTTTTGGTGAAGATGTCTTCTGTTAGTAGGCTGAAATTGATCATGTTTAGGGAAAAGTTGGATAGTTTTGGACGTTTTCATTTTTTGGTCCAGGCCCATTTATTGTTTTGTATGTGTACAACTCTTGACATGCACAAACCCAGAACTCAAGCTCTGAGGAGATTGTAAATGACATTGGCATGCAGATACCTCCTCCACAATGCATGGCTGAACAAATCACAATGCATGGCTGAACAAATAGCTTGAGTCTTTCTATGGATGAAACAAATAATGTAGCAATGAGTGTTCAGCCCACTGTCTAAAATCTGAAGGAGTTATCATGTAACACATCATGCATACTACTCCGGGCCCCATAACGTAAAATGTCAGTTGTTTCCACCCAGAACTTATTAAAAGTTTCATTCAATTCAAGAGGAGAGTTATGGGATTGTCAAGTTTGCAACATTCTTTGATTTTATCAAAACAGTTTGTATGATAGTTTTTAAGTGCTCTTTCATTGTTTTGTTTTGGTATTTTGTATTATAATTATATGTATTATATATTACAAAATTTGTAGTACTAGTCTGACACAGATTTTATGAGTCTTCTACTTTTACTTTTAATATTTAGTAGTAGATTCCTTGGGAAGGATTCTTCTCTCATTTTTCCTTCCTTGACTTTGACTCAGGTATAAATAAGTACCCAACTTCAGTCAGGGAAAGATAGTGTCAGTGTCAGCCAGTGTTAGTATGGTATGATGTGCTTAACAGACTGTGCTACTGTATGCTCCCCTGGGAATAGAGAAGAACTTTGATTGACACAGCTTGCCAAAGGGATAAGTGGTGTTAAGTCTATTAACCTAGCATACACTTATACAGGGTTGAAGACTATATATAACTCCATCTTTATCTTTAATATCTTATGTTGGCACCAGAATTGAAATGATTATTTTTAAAAATTAATGTTTTGACACTTAGTTTTACTCTGTATTGGAACAAGTTTTGTCATGGAATCCATATTTTTTTGGCCATTGATAAAGAAATTATTACAAATGATTTGTTTGAGTCTTTTTTTTTAGGGTATGGTACCCCCTAAAGATAAGTGTATGGACCATAACATTAAAAATAACAATTTGTTTTTGACATTGTATTTGTAGGTCACTTTACTTTTTATGTATGGTAGTATCAATATTAATTGGTTGTTTTTATTCAGTTCTTTCCTTTTGGTTACATTTTCTGTAAAGAAAAAACATTGCATTTTGAATTGTAATCTGTATGAGATAATATGCTCACCATTATTTTCCTTTCTCAGCCCTGTTAACTGTTTCCAACATTTATATCTTCATTCATTTTAAAATGTACCTATGCTTCCATCTAAAGTTCTTGTTTATGAAATATGATTCGGTGAATTTATTTGTGGTCATGATGTATAAAACTAGAATAACAATGTAGGATGCCTACCCACCTGTATCTACTTAGAAAGATGTTTACAAATCAATTATGATTGTGTTGTGTAAATATGTATATATATATATTTCAATTTCATTTCATTAAACCATTTTTTATGAATTAAAATATGATCATGATGTATTCTGTTTCTGATTCTGAATGATGATTTGCAAAAAAGCAAAACCTGCCCATCTCTGCAAATTTGTCATTGTCACTCACTGTCATTCATTAAATTGTAACTAGTCTACTTGTTTGCATGGTGTGCTTATTGGTACCTATATAAATTGATTTATATTATTATAAGTAGTATGTAGTAGTAGGGTTTTTATTTGAGGATACCCTGCTTTGCCTTTTCATTAGGTTATGTATTTTAAAAGCATTCTAAGGCTGTGCCAAAAGGTTGCAAGGGATATACACTGACTATGTCAGACAACGATTGTAGAAAAATATTGGGATAATTTGGAATTTTCCAGCATCTCGATATTTGGAATTGAAATAAACCTCACTGGACGATGATTACCTGAGAAATCATCGCAAAATGTGACGGTGGACAAAGTAGTGTTGCGAAAGCATTATGAAAATGTGACAATACAAAATGGCCCAATTATTCTTAAACTTAATAAATGTTTTCTGAAACAAACTTGCTTATTTTCAGTAGGTAAGTTATAATTTATCAGATTTTGATTATTTACAATATCACTGTGTCGAATCTTTTTTCCTTCATCACATGCGTCACAGAACGACATTTTGTCACAAATGTCTGACATTATTACTGAAAACTGGAGAAAAGATGTTTGTTTTCAAAGCAAAGTGGCCTATGGTCCACATCATCATGGTAGAAATCACACAGGCTTAGCGGCAATGTTTTCCTTTTAATTTTTATGTTTTCCTTTTAATTTTTGGAAGTACGTAAACGTAAGTAGTGACCTGATTTTACATAATTTGGCATCATCATTTGACTCTACCGATTAAAAAAAAAAAGAAGCCATGTTTCAAGGACAACAATAGGCATTCTAGTATAGAGTCCAATTCAGTGTTCTGACAGTCCGAAGTCCAAAGATTTTATTATTTTTGGTGGTTTTGTTTTGAGACTAGGCTGTCATTTTTTGTCAATACTTTTTTGATTAATTGTAAATGTTACTGAGACTGAGACTCAAGAGTGCAGGAGTCTTGATCTTCCAATTGGTGAAAACCGTGTGCTTTGGGTTTTCCATTTCTCAGAGATCGATCTGATGTGAGTAAAAAGTACTGTGACAAACAACTTCCCAATGGTGAATAAGGATCTCATGATTATTTTGGGTACTTCCGGAATAGCAAGGTCAAGATTCTGTGAAAAAAAAGAAAATGTTCTGATGATCTTGTCCTATTCAGCTTCAAGTAAATTGCTTTGATTTAACGATAATCTCAGTAAGTAGACTACTTACCCGACCTATGCCTATTATTGAAGTTGAAGCTTTCCATGTATTATCGTCACTAGTTCCGTTTGACATAGTTTTGTAAACAATTATAATTACAATACAACTACAGCATTCCATTCGCAACAGCATTATGTCGGATGACAAATCGGATTTTAAAATATGAATAAGTTATAAGTATAACGTATAATATATAAGTTCCTTCCCCACCTCTATCTCTCTTCCCCTGTCCCCCTCTCATTGTCAGCTTATCCTTTCCTTTTTCTCTCCCCCACTTCCCTTCTTCTCCTTTCCTCTCCTACCAATACTCCATGTTTGAACGCACATATTTACAATACTAAGCTCAACAATACTTGAATAAACGTAGAAGAATATTCTTAACTATTACTATTAGTATTAGTATTAGTTAGACTAACCTAATTTAAAAAAAAATAAGCAAGGGTAGAAATAATATTTGTTAGTAGGACGAGGTTATTTGGGCCTATAGGCCCAAATAGTCTTTTGGGGTTATTTGGGCCTACTTAGTCTTTTGGGGTTAT
>JARDUL010241187.1:0-16556 GCA_030265205.1 Dirona pellucida
ATTTGGTTTTTTTGTTTTTGTTATTTTTTATTATTCATTTTTTTAAATTATTATTTTTTAATTTTTGTTGTCTTGTTTTGTTGTTCCGGGTTGGATTTAGGTGCCCGAGTTTCTTGAGTCTTGAACGAGGCTGGACACAGGGCAGGTCAACAGCTGCGTAGATTAAATACGCTGAAACAAAACTAAACGGAAACTTTAAAGACCAGATGAGTGTCGGTCATTTCTTGTGACACTTGTGAATAAAAAATTACATGTTCTAGCCTATTGAACCAGTTTAAATGACCGAGTTTTTATTGGACCTACTTTAATTGGTCACGTCTAGTGAAGAACGGGTTTTATTTTTCGCATGACCTGTTGCACTCAAGACTCAAGACTAAGACGTTACGTTTCTAGCTCAATTCACACAATATTATAAACCAATATAATAATGTCATTCTAAGATAATATAGTTTCGTACCAATCTATTTAGTTGGAAGAATAACCAAAAGGTCAGAACATAATATCTTGATATACAGATTTCTGCGAATAAAATCATATAATTCTTCAAGGCACTAACATGACTAATGCTGTGATTCATTATTCCGATTGTGTCTATGAATAACTAAGGACGATAAACTGGGTGGGTTACCCAAAGGCTAAAAATAGTAATTCCTGGCTGATGTTTTGTTCTCCTAGTTTTTCTTCACAAAGTATTCAGTGACGTCAGAAGCCAGGGGAGCTAACCTGTGAGGTCATTATTTCTAAGACCAATCGAACTTCGTACAGTTATCACGTGATTCGATAATCAGAAATCGTGACACAGTGACTTTGAGTAGAACCACACGTAAGCAGGCTAATTTTCGTTACATTTATCTACTTTGTGGTCTTTAATTTCATTGGAAGTTTGAGTATTACATTTGATTTTTGTAGTAATATGAAATTTAGAATCTATAACCTCTTGGGTAAGTTGAAAAGTGAACTTAAAAAGCTCAAACAGCCATCTTTTTGTATTCATGGCAGCCATTTTGTGGAAATAAGAAGGAAAACAAAACACTTCATGTTCTGACAAAGGCTTCTCTTTCTCATCCTTCTTTGTTGTCTGTGATGTTTTATTCAAAATTGTCAATCACATACCTCTAGGAAACACAGCATGTGATATAGCGAAGTTTGCCTGAGTCCTGCATTCACACAAACGTCTGTTTTATAATTTCAGAAAATCCTTTGTTTTGGTGAGATAAAAATCTTCTGGCTGGCAGTGGCAGCTTAGCCAAGTCAACTTATTGACCAGCATAGCCAGATCAAGAAATAAGATACCCAGGGAGACTTCACCTAAAAAACTGAGTGAATGAGTGGGGCATAAGGACTACAGCTACTGTTCTTTAGGATACAGAGCCTTTTTTGGCTCACCAAGACCAAGGAGGTAGGTAAATGACAAGTTAGCAATAATAATAATAAATACTAGTAGTAACTACAACTACAACTACTACTACTACTGTAGTATCTACTACAACTATCTACAACACAACAATATAATAATATTAATATTTTTATATATAAATATAATAATAATGACTAATAATACTATACTAATACTAACTAATATATACTGACTAATGAGAATATGGGCATGGGGTAGACTAATACACTACTAATAATACTAATGATTTTTGTTTGTTTGTTGATAATGATAATAATAATAATATTAATATGACTCACTGTTGACTCTGACTGTTGATGACATGAGTCTGTTGAGATGAGATGAGAAAATGGTAGTCTAGGCCTAGGTTGATCTAGATTAGATAGATCCTTGTAGTGTAGTAGTAGTAGAGACTGCACATCATCATCATAGTTACTTTACTACTACTACTACTAATACTAACTGTTACTGTTACTGTTACTTTAAACTGTAGTTGGCACTGGCAGCATCATCAAAGTCCTCCCTCCGCCTCTACTCTTTGTCTTGGCATGATTTTGGATGGTATCCATCGATGTCATCATTCTCATTCCATTTTTTGTTCAGTTCAGTCTCCCTCATTTTCTTATACTAATAGTTATAGTTATTTTCTCATGAGAATGTTGGTTTTTTTTATCGCTATGTTTTCTTGTTTGCATCGTCAGGAGTCCTAAAAAATCAACACACTCTGAGCAGTAGTAGTCTACGTAGACTTAGCAGGCAGCTCTGCTGAATAGATTCTCGCTTATTTTTATACATTATGATTAATCAACCTTTACGCCTTATGACATGATGCCTTGTTCCGCTCATTAGTCGAAACTTCAGTGTATGCCTTATTAATATATTATAATTTAATTTGGCTATAGTCGAATCATATCACCAAGTTAAAAGGTGAATACATAAAAGTAATAAAAGTAATTCCCGACCAATTATCATGACGCCCCTTTGTAATCTAATCTCTGCTTTCGCTCCAAATAATTTTTAAAAATCAAAATATCTTCGTTTTTTAGCTCAAAATTATTTTGGGTTGCTTCTGTTCTCACTGACTGTGATTTATAATGAGCAAGCCACAAATACTACTAGAGGTACTGTTTTATTACCAAAATTCAGATTCGGATGACAGTGGCAGCAAAAACCAATTAAGTAGGGTCCAAAAGTGGTAACAATGTAAGGGTTTAACATTCTTGAAGATGCCCTGGCTTTATTACACAAGAATGTCTTTTGATGTCACTGGCTGTTCCTTCACACATTTTGAATGTTTGTTTAAATTTAAAGTCATCACCTCTGTTTCCTTTTGGACCAATCCGTTGTGTATGCATGCAAAGTGAGATTGAGGTGAGATGTTTTTTGTTGTATGTGCTGATGGCTATGTTAATCCAAGGGCAGTTTATATCACAGGACTTCCCAAGTTAAGGAGGTCCATCATGTCTCTTGTTTTGTCCTCAGTTGGTCTTCTTTTGACCAATATGGAGAGGAGAACCAGTGTAATGAATGGGAATGAATTTATTTAATACTTCAGAGCATTTTCATTATTATTTGTTTTCAGACATTAAGACGCAAGAAAGGTGAAACTGAGGGAGGCTTTCATCAGTACATATTTATTATATTTCACCCACCATCTCTACCAGGAAGTTCATATACCAGAACTCACAAATAATATTGCAACGATGTCCATGGAACAGAATGGCAACCAAAACATGTCAGCAGCTAATTTCTGTCGTAATGGCTGTGGCTTTTACGCGGCCCAGGCATTTGACGGGATGTGTTCAAAGTGTTACAAGGATCTAAAAGAACTCCAGGAGTCGAGTCCAGCTGCTGTCCCTCCATCCCCTCCTCCATCTGCCTCGTCTCCATCATCTCCTGTTGGTAGAGTCTCCCTGGTTGGAGGGGATAGTAACAAAAAGAGTGACGTGGATGTCATGGCCACATCTCTAAGTAGGACATCTCTAGGTGGTGAGTTGCTTAAAAATCTCTTTTTGATTGAATTGGCTGCGGTTTTGTTTTTTTTTGTTTTTTTCGTTCTCGAATTCTGACATCAATTGTTACCCTTGTTTTACTGGGGGGTTTTTTTTGGTGTCTAAACCAATAATACCATCTCTCCACCATGGTCTTAAAAGAAGACCACACAAATCTCTCATTACCAAAACCATGTTTTTAATTTCTTTCTAATCTTGATATGACCTCTAACACTTTATAACTAAGCAAGCTGACTCGCGCTTTTTAAGTTCAGGCTTTTTAACATGACCATTGTTTGGTTTGAGATGGATGCCAGAGGGGCCGATTTTCAGTACAGTTGCTGATGCCAGTAGTAATGAGTAAATTTTAGAAGAAGTCAATTTAAGAAACACCCACCATATTCATTTCAAAATACAATATAACTTTGCTGTTTTACTGTTTTTATTTCATAACTACAGTATCTTTTGCGTAAATTTGCAAGCCCCAAAGGTCATTAAGAATGATAAAAAAAAGTCTGACTAGATGTTTATTTTATTTATTTTCATTAAAAACATGTTTGTAACAGTGCAAGCTGCTAAATGACTGCACCGTTCCACGAAATCATCCTCATTAGTCAAATAATCAGCAGGTACTTTTTATCCTCGTCGAGGGGGGCATTTAAGTTATGACCCACATGAATATATAACACCATTACGGTTTTTCTAGGGGTTGCTAGGTACTCCAAGTTTGATGTTAATGAACTTTTAAACAAATTGTTGGTCACCAGTTACATTCCTTTAACTTTAAGTTTTTATACCTCTTTGATTTTAGTTTTAATGGAAGTCAAGCATTCATTGAGGGCCTTGAGTAAAAAAACATTTTAATATGATTTAAGCATTTATTTGATGTCTTGACTTATTTCAGAAATGAATTTGAACACATCCAGCAATTCTGGTAGTAATGACAAACTAAGTGAGAAGCTAAGTGGCAATGGCGGTGCAGTTGGCGGCATGTCACCCTCTACATCAGAAGTTGAAACAGCCAGTCCCACTGTCACCACAACTAAGGCATCAGCCTGTGATAAAGGAGAGGAAACAGGGGAGGGTATGTCTACTGAAGGTAAGTTGAAAGTTGCATCTGGGGGTATCCCCTGTGCAGGGTTGGGCATATATAATATACATTATATTGCATTTGCTTTGTCCCATCCAGCAGCAGAGGAAGTGAAGTAAAAAGGGTGGGGTGATTATATATATATATGCTTGTGTTTGTATAAAATGAGATAAAATATATTTGATTCTCAGTCCAATTACTGGGATTTAAAAGTAGAATGATGTTAGTCAGTTTTCTGATTCCTTTGACGGTTGTCATATAGATTTGCATGAAACCCTATTTACCTGTCGTGAAGTGTCCCATACTTGGGTTGGCCAGTTGGATGGAAGGTCTGCAACCAGCAGCTTAGACTAAGAAAGTGAATGAAGAGTAGGGTAGGGGGCGTTTATAAGGGCAGAATGTGGTAGTCGCTTTTGGGTGCAGGGGTTCTTTGGTTTCTTTGGAAAGGCTCTCATTTTGATCTCTTAATAAAAATATTAACCAAGTTTTTATAATAGAGGACTGTGTCACACTGTCATCAGATGATTTTATTTAAGTAGAGAACGTGTTGACTTTGCAGTCGTGTCCAAGAGAAGATGTTGATGTTTTGGGGTAACTGTTGGCTAAAGGGAACCCACTTTTGCAGCGCAGTGTTTTGATTGCTAAGTAACCATAAATATTTTATTTTTTTATCCATGGTTTGATGTAACCCTCTCCTGACGGACTAAGTTACGTCTGGATATATTTTGTCACCTATGTTGGTTTCAACAAAAAAACAATTATTAAGCCAAAGTGCTATGATAAAATATGACTTCATATAATGTAAGTTGATAAGCCCAATACAATAACATTTCAGGTTTGTCTCTTATCAAAAATGAAATTAAAAAAAGTAGGGTAATGCAGCATTAACAGTTTACAATTGTGAAAGTAATTGGCAGTCGACCAGCATCCTATCCAAAAAGGTGACTCTACAATCTATATATATATCTTGTGGTGTCATTGTGTAATTATTTCTCTGAATGTCCCACCAGGAGAGGCAGGCAGCAGTGACGGAGAGAAGGGAAAGAAGGCCAAGAGAAACCGTTGTATGGAATGTCGGAAAAAAGTCGGCCTTACTGGTGAGTCTTCATCGAAAGTGAAGGATTGATATTTGTCCGATGAAACAGGTAGACCTGCCTTAACTTATTAGGATCTCAGCTGGGTTTGTTTGTTGTTCTTTTTTCAATTACAGGGCTCTCAATTTTCCACGTAATCCTGTGGGTCTCCGACAGTCTAATGGCTTGGATCCGCGGAAAAGTAAATTTGCAACGGAGCAAACGCGAGTGGCCTGAGGGCGGAAATAGTCCGTTTTGTTTCATCACTTGAACTATTGTGTACTCACGATTCCTTTGGTAACATGCAACTATGAATACGATTAATACGATCAGCTATTTAAATAGTCTAATCAATACTCTGTTCGACACTTCTACAACTATATTCAGTTTGGGTATCGCAGTGCGGCCGCCACCGGGGTTCAACTGCCGTAGATTATTCTATACGTCCAGTAGTAGTAGCATTTATAATTGTAGCTATGCGAAGTTAAACGATTCAGTGTCATGGAAATTACAATTCGACCTCAGTCGTTCTGTCTCAGACTCGATGTTTACTTTCGTTTTCTCTTTTGCATGTTTCCATCCCTGCAAACGGTAATTTCAATTAATAATCAATGGCTGCTTGTAGTGGGGACTGGTTCCTAAATTCAGCGTCAGTGGTTATGAACATTGCTAATGAAAATGAAACATGGATATTTTGAATTTATTTTGCTCACTCGCCGCATGGTGAGGAACACGGGACTGGTCTAAGTCTAAAGCAATCTTCAGCCTTGATTACGTGATTTTCTGCTAGATTGATATCTATATCACACATTTAATTTCTTCTCTTATAATGTTAGCAAGTAGGATAAAAGAAACTTTTTTCTTTTCCTATATTTTGATAGGGTACAAAATAAAAAAGGAAAGACCTTTTAAGTTATGAGCAATCCAATCACAATATGTGTGGATCTTTGGTGGTGAAACATAATTTTGTTTCAGTTTCACATAAATTCCTTGCATACAGGGAAAAAAAGGTTCAGACTGATTCTACCACATTTTTATTTTAAGCTGGCCAAATTCTCTATGACAGACTATTATTACATATTCAAAGTCTTTGAGTACTACTGATGTTGTGCCTTTTCAAAATCACATGTCTGTGAAATTTCAGTGGCTTTCAACATTTTGAATTGAGACCCCTGCAATTATCAAAACCCAAACCCCATGCCCCACCTTGGGCAGAGATCAGGCACAAAGCACCAGCCGGCAAACAGACAGGCTTCTTTTTTTAAATATTTTTTTAATGTGTTCTTGTTTAAAAACGTAAAAAAAATAATTCAAAATCAGATTGTTAGGCATGATAAAACCACAATGTTGATCAGGCGTCAAGATATTTTTATATATTAGATGATTTTAGATGCGTTCCCTGTTCTGTAATTATTTGGTATTGTAAAGTGCCTTGGAGCGTTGTTCATTGTCCTATTAGTTGACTCTAGCGCTATTGACATGAATTATGAATTTTTCTTACAAATAGCTATCCCCTCAAGGGTAACTCAAATGGATTTTGTAGCATCTCACGCTAAAAAGTTAGAGCTGTGATTAGTCTGTTGTAACAGAACAACTGCATTTCAAAACCTGTTTGCTATGGTCAGATATGTGCACAAACATATATGATGTTTTTAAATGTAATTAAATATTTAACACAACTCATGTTCAGCTATCAAAGATTGGCAAAAAGTTGAGGGTCTGTAATTGAAGAAATGTTTCATTATTATATTTTTTTTCATGTACTGGAAAGATTTGGTTTTGTATACACCAGGTTCAATCTTGGCAACAAGTGCCCTCCATTTCATGATCAGTGTAGGGACTAGCTGTATGTCCTGCCGAGGACAGTGTACAAGGCAGAAGGCATCGATGCACAGACCCAGGTAAAACATATCCAGGTTAAGTGCAAGTCTGTGCCCCACTAGTACACATGACCTGATACACAGCTGGAAACTCTATGGATCAAGATTTTTTTAGCAAGCAGGGGATCAGCCCGCTGTGCCAACCATCAGTAAATGTGTATACAATTTTTACTTTTACAAAATATGGATATTACTAATATCATCTTTCTTTTTTTTGTGTAAAATAAATGTTTTCTTCTTCTTCATCTTCCCAGGTTTCCAATGCCATTGTGGCAAGCTGTTTTGTAGTTTACATCGCTATTCCGACACTCACGACTGTACCTTTGACTTCAAGGAGCAAGGCCAGCAGGAGATCCGCAGGAACAACCCTGTGGTCAAAGGGGAGAAAGTACAGAAGATTTAATATTCACAACTAATTAGTAGCAAACACACACATACACACACCTCTCTACTAGATAAGCGGTATTGGCCTTTTGTTTGGGTTTTATTTTATTTTCTTTCTTTTCTTTTCTTTTTTGCTTGTTTTTAGCATTTTTATTTTTGTTCCTGTCTTGTACTGCTTGTCGAGGCCAGAGTGGAGCTTATATATGCTTTACCACTTTTGAGTCACAACAGAATTGATATTATATATCAATCATCCTTGCAAATATGTTTTAAAGTGATGTCATATTCATTGGAAATAAACTATAATTAAAGCAAGACACTCTTACTAGCACACTCCCGTTTCTTTCATTGCCATTGTGCATTTGTAGGGCGGTGCTACTATTCATCTTCTTCTCTTGATTCTGTTTGTTATTCTGTTCTGTACTCAACCTTTCGTTTTACTATTTCTCTTTAGACAGCACCATGAGCCATGCTATTCTATTATATTTTTAAACATTTTTTTAAAAGCAATTTCATTGACATTCGTCATGAAAATGTTGATTGATTTGGTTAATAATTTATATATATATATATATAACATTTGGTTTTGATTTTTCATGATTTTTGTGTTGGCACAGTTTCACTAATTTGTCCTCTGTTGTCTTTCCTTTAGTTTTATTATGGATTTTAATTATTGTATTATAGTACTAGTACAGTTGTGTATATATATACATATATATATATTTTAATATTATATATTTAGTAAACTATTGTGGCATTTCACAGGGCTTGCTTGAGTTGGAAGGACTGTAGGAGATCGATAGAAGAATGAGTTTTAGGTGCCTATGAGACATGATGACATTTTAAATTTTTTTTAATTACTTGTTGAGGAAGCGGTTATCCTTTTCTCTTATTCTTTAGTTTGTATTCCAAGATCAGTAAGATAAGCAGTAGATAAGTTCTTTTTAAGAAAAATGTCTGACCTTATATTTGGTGGGTTTTTTTCTCTCTCATTATATTGAATATCTTTTTTCTTTTAGACAATGGCAGAATGATTTTGTTTTGTTTAAGTTTGTTTTGAAATCCTTATTCATATTTCTAGGCCTGCTATAGATTGTTTAAGAAATCTGATTTTAAGTGTGTTGCTGAGAAAGACAGGACCCATAATGAAGTCGTCACAGATTCGTTTTATTAATCAGAAGGGGCGGTCTTTGATAATAGCTTACAGTACAGTGTCGTTAATAACGTTAGAGCTTTTTAGTCGTGTTATGTGTGTGTGTGTGTGTGTTTTAGATGCAAGTTGGGGCATTGAATTAAAACCTTTGATGATGATACATATTATTATTATTATTGATAACATACAGATTATATAAATTTATTCTTTTAATCTATGAACGATTGCTGTATCATAACTATAGTTGTTTCACTCATTATTCATTGCTCACCATTGTCATTGGGCGTGTGAGTTTAAGTACCAAGGGGTGTTTGAGTGACAAGAGTGTTTCCAGAGACAGAGATGAAGAATGAACGTAGACTGTGTGCATATATATATATATTATCAGTGTGGATCTGGGGCTTAACTAGTGCGAGAAGAGAGATTGAGAGTGAGAGATACAAAATGGAAGAATGGAGGCCACATGTTGCTTTGTGAGAGGAGGGAGATGAATGATTGACACCGATACATTCGCATCTTAGGGCCTGGAGCTTAGTGTCTTCATGTCAAGTAAACAAGAACAAATTTTAGTTTTTAGAATATGGAGTATTGAACTGAAAAAAAAAAAAGAAAGAATTACCATCCATGCCATTTTGTTTAGAAATAAAGAGATATTTTGTTATCTGATTGGAATGAGCTTGTAGTAAGCTTCATCCTTTTTTCTGTGCCCCTTTGAACATCTCGGCCTTTTATTCATCCACTGCATCATCAAGTTCTACTCAAGATTTTTCACTGGTCAGTAGAATTTCCTATTTGTTTCGTTTGGTTAAAAAAAAATTAATCTCGGTGGTTACTAAAGAATGCCTATATATTTAAGCTAGCACACAGTGTCATCGGTCTAGCTTAATAGTAAATGTAATAAATACATTTTTATGGTCAGATGTTCGGTTGTGAAGCGTGATGATAGTGAATGAATGACCGAAAGCCGCTAGACAAGAAGATTTAGAAGAATACGGGTGAGGTTATATCTGATGATGTGAATGATCATTTAATCATCTCATTGTTGTAATCATCCCATCCGGTCACCTTATTCTGTAAGATATGCTGTGTAAATAGACGATGAATGATACACTATATTATCATGGAAGTACACAAAATCTTTATCCCTGTTTTATTTTTCATATAGTAATTGTGGACATTATGCCGTATTGTTACAATATGGTCATGTTGATGAATAGTTTGTTCCCATTTAACTTTTTAATCCCTGTCTGCCTGTTTTTACATTTTAGAAATGATTTGTGTATGTTGTTACTCCTATTATAAAATCTAACATTTTTGCACACATTATTATTATTATTGTTGATTAATCATTTAAAAATATGTATTATGAAGGATTTCATTCCTTAACGCTAAGCACGTAGACGTTTCAAGAATTATGGAAAAAACATGTGTAGCCTCGCTCTTACTTACTTTTTTCTCTGGCCACCCAAAAGTTGAATCCTCTATACTGCATGGTGAAACTTAGGATCATGAAATAATATTGACTATAAAACTTATTAAATAGCTGGCATTCAGTACACTCAAGTCGCAACATTAAAAGGTATATTCGTTCTAATTGATCCTGAAATAATATGTATTATACCTGCTACCCTTGAATGTGGCTCATGCACGTCACTACTAGCTTGGAGTTTATTTTATGGGGGGGGGGGGGGAAGATTACTGCAGGCTGTGTTGAAGACTGAATATGGTCAATTTTAGAGGGATGTCGCTTTTTTTAAACTTTTTTTAAATTACTTTTAATAAAACATCGTTGGCGTGTTGGGTGGAACTTTTCATACGTTTTATTGTATTCTATACTATATTGTAATGAATATATTATTCTATTATTTTATCGTCACCTTAGTGCAGTAACCCTGTAATTGATAGTGTACATTTGTGCTTGGAAGAGAAAAATAGATTTCAAGATGTTTGGTCGCTTTCTTCAAAGTATTCTGAGCTTGCCGGTCTCAAACATTATTCGAGGGCTCGTCTTCTAAATATATTATTCCTTTACTCAGTTTAGCTCTTAAACCATAACCGTCCCAATTTAATCAGAAATATATTAGATTCATATGTCCATTTACTGGGCTTGACAGTTTGAAAGTATTATTGTTGTTGCTGACAGTCCTGTTGGGCAGTTGAAATTTGTAGATTTGCAGGCAGGGGTCTCTTTGGACCATATTATGCACTATACATTTTAAGTGTATGGGTCGGTCAGTTGGCAGTCCTACCTGACATTGTGACTTGGGCATTACTCTAGTTGAATGAATAGTGTGCGGTAACCTACGTTTGAGAGCTAAGCATTCAAATTGAAACTTATTTTATCTTTGAAAAAACAGCATTCTTTATGGTAAAATGTGCGTCTTCAAGTTAAAAGTTCAGGCTTATTTGTAATGAGCGGGGGTATCACTGAGTTTATTTTTCTAAATGCCAATTACAGGGTTTATATTGGACACCAAGGCCAAGACAATTTTATGTCTTGAATCCTGTTGGATCTGCCTGCGTGCAGTATTTCGTCAGATTTATCAGTTAAACGACACTGAATTTGAGTGTGTATAATCTGTAGGTATACATACTCATGGTTGGGTCTTCAATTTTGTTTTCAAACCCGCATTTTTAAAACTACATAAGAAGCTGCGCAGTCTTCCCTATTTCTCGTTCTGTTTACACTGTGCCTGACATGCAAGACACGCAATCGTCCGTCGATATACAAAATCTTAACAGTCAGTATGTGATCCTATGTTATTGCTATGATGTATGTATTAATCAAAGTCGCTTTTCTTGTCAACGCACACTGCATTCACCGCTTTTTTTCTCTCTCTTTCTTCTTTCATTTTTTTATTTGCTGTTAACACACACAGCATTTTCATTGTAAATCATTTATCGGCTTCTTAGTAACTTTAATGCTCTTGTTTTTACCAAATCTTTTTCTTTTTAGTACATGTTCTTTGTCTATCAAAAGTTGATTAATAATCATCGATTTTGGTGATTTATAAGACTTAATTTTATATCGATTTTTTTCTTTTTTGTTGTAATTGTGTGCTTTTAAGTTTATACAATTTTCTTTAGCATCTCCCGTTTTAGTTTTAGAGTTGTTAGGTGAAATTTGTTTGTCCATTTCGAGTTAAAGTGTTCTGATCACCTTCTGTTTTTTTAATGTTGTCATTATTATTATTATAATTATTATTATTGTTATTATTCTTATTCTTATTATTACCGCCATTAAAAAGTAAAGCTTTGGGTTCTGTTTTGTTATTATAGAAGAAGATGTATAACAAAACAAAAAAGGCCTGTATTAAAAACTAAAATAAGTAAATAGTAGAAGGCAGCTATGCAAATGTTATCTTATAATATAAATGTTACTATACATCCCTCTATTATTATTCCTTTATAATGTGGGTGGTTGGAGGGCTCCTGTTTCTCCCATTCTGCCAACTAAACCTGTCTTCTTCTTACTACATTCATTATTGCCCCAACTCAACTCGCAACGCTGTGAGACCGCTCAGAACTTGTCTACGTGGCCCTCACTACTCTTCCTTGTAACACAATAAACAAGATGGGATTACTAACATTGCAAATTTAAGTCCTAGTCTTACAATTTTATTTAGAATGTTTTTACAAACTGTTTTTGAATTATTTTTTTTAACATTTTTTTATTTTGTGTGTTGATGTTGTATTCGTGGAAGACAAAACTGAGCTTCTGGGTAGGATGTGCTTTGTTGGTACCTTTCTTCTTTTTTTATTTTCCATCTTAGTAGAGTAATGCAATTGTCTTCAAAAAGAAGATAGTATATAATATCCTACTAATGAAAATAAGAAGGCAGGAGATACTACCTTTGTCGTGAAGACGTTTTGAATTCAACAAACTTCTTTATGACCAGAAATATTTTTTTAAATCACCAACTTCCCTTGGGCTGTGCATTTATTTGTGGGAAAGGTTTTTGTTTTTTTGTTTTGTTTGTTTAAATTACAATATAACAATAATTCAGGTTCTTGTTCCATAGACTTGCCCTGCCTCTATCACTATTTCCCAGCACCACGTAGCCAAAGTTGTGCTTGTAGGTCTCTCTTTCACCTGCGATGGCAAACACACAAGCAAGCCTGCTGACAGATTATACCTATAAAACTCAGCTTGCTTGCTTTCGTTTTCATATACATATATATAAACATCTAACTTTGAAGCCCTTCACCTCCAGCATTATGATATGGATTTAAGTTCTAACAATCAAAGTCTGCACTATTGATCTTATCTACGAAAGATTGATATTATTTTTATTGTTGTGATAGAAATTTTTAATGGATCCGTAGAAATCTGCTAATTTTGTGTTGGCGGGGGGTTCTCCTCTGTCCAAATCGTAAGCTGTTCAATGAAAGTGTTTTGTTTTGTCAACACTGATTATTGATATTATTATTGTTTCGTATAGAAGTTACTCGCCATTTCGTGCACAAAATCATTGATTGTTTTTGTCTTGGAGGATGAAAGAAGACAATGCAGACTTGCCGCCCGTATTATCATGCGTTAAAGATCCCAAACCTGCCTCTCATTGATTTCTGATTTATTCTTTACAGGAATTATGCAAAATTGTAATTTTTCACTTAATATCCTGCCTTATTTTATTTCCAATTTTCTCTCTCTTTCTTCCCACACCATATTTTGTCACCTGTGCGACGATTACCAGTTGTGAACTCTTAAATTACATGTTTAGAACACATTAGAATTAAGCCTTGAAGAAAAAAAATCTGATTTTTGTGTTAGTCAAAGCAGCAGGCCTTCCCTTCAAATCTTTTTTTGCAACCAGTCTTTGTCCCTAGAATTATTGAGAGTTGCTTTGGGACTTCTAAGAATTGATTGACTTGTAGGTATAACAAATCTAATATTTCAAGATAATATTTCTTTGTACGATTGTCTCATGGCAATTGTAGCTTGTGACGTAATGGTATGTCTTTTTCTATTCAGATTATTATCATTATCTTTATTTTTAAAATTTTGTTTTGTGCTGAATTTTCAGCGATCCTGCAAATTTTTCTGTTCAAATGTGTAGCAGGTCTGCATTCACAATTTAGTTCTTTTTATTTTATTTTAATTTTTTTAATTTTCTTTATTCTTTTTTCTTTCCGCTTGCAGTGTCATAGTCGTAGTCTGACTTGTACAAACCGTAATGTACAAAATGGTATTGGAGAGATGTTATTGGCATGAAAAAAAAGAAATGCATACATAACTTTTGCCTTTCATTGGCCAGTTACTTCATGGCCCTCTGGTGGTTATGCAATGCAAGTGTTAGTATCTCTCTGGTGGGCATTTTTGACAGTATGAGTTGTACCAAGTGCATGCTTGTGTAAGTGTACCATAGTACTATACTGTAGATGGATCAAGTTTATCATTGGTGGTGATGATACTATCACACTCATAACATGATTGTTTTTTGGGGTTTTTTATTTCTATTATTATTTTAAAAAAATTATTTTTGGTTTAAGTGCTTGTTTTTATGTTTGTTATTATTATTATTATTATTGCTATGGTTATTATTATAACTACTGATACTTTTTTCCATCTAGTTTCCACATGCCGGCTTGCTATGATAATGATGATAATAATATGACTAATTGAGACGATGAAATATAACATGAAATATGATGAAGTATGATACTACATAAATTGATGATATGAAAAGATGTGATGATCGCTATGATGATATGATATGATATATTTGTGTATGTATGTAATATTATGTATGTAACATTTTGATTCATGACTTCAGTAAAAAGATGGTAATGCAATGATATACTCGTGTGTTCTGGCCTACTATGTTCTCTCATGTTAATGATTGTAGATCTGTATGTAATGATACTGATGATATTAAAAATATAGTTAATGTAGGTATATGGCGCCTTTATGGGGAAGCTTCAACACCCTTAAAGAATAAAGATATGTGAAGTCTGTACAGGTTGCTTTGAGCCCACTCTTGTATATATGCAGCAAGGAAGCAGAGACGCAGAGCATGTTCTGCAAAAACGTGAGGAGAATCGAAGAGACAAATGTGAACGAAAAGAAAAGGAACTCAGTACACCTGTGCATGCTCACATATTTTACTTCTTTTACTTTTATTGCCCTCAGCAGGCCATGTCATTCAAAGTCCTCCTAAAGCCTAACGAGCGTATCATGTAGCATTCTGACATTGTACGATTGTATGGCAATGATGAGAAAGCGTTAGTCGTGGGCAATATTTATGTATGATTAAAATCATGATACTATACAGTGTGACTTAGCATAAACAGGCCCGTCCCATTTCTTAAGAACTTTTGCATTCTTGCATCAATAACATGTCAAAATTGTCATTCAACATCATCCTTCCCCATTCCCTGTCGAGTATATAAAATATATAATGGAGCAGATTGTTGTACGTATCTCACTAATAGCATTTTGACAAATACTTTCTGTCTGTAGCCGAGTACTCCTTCACACCTGAATCAAGTGACGACAGTCGTGTAAAGAGTCTGTCTAGTCGAGATACCTTGACCACTCGGCTTCCAACGCCACTATGGAATACTATCTACTTCGTCGTTTGGGGCCGAAATCAGTTGAGTTGTAAAACCCACTGCAGTCACATCATGCATAGGACAAGATCGTTGGAAGATTCTCCCCAGGAAATTGAGCTTGCTATTCGGGAAGTGCCGAAGACAAAAGTCATGAGATTCCTTATTCACCATTGGAAAGTTGTTTGTCCCCGTTTAAGTAGACCAATCTCTGGGAAATTGATAACCCAAGCAAACGTGTTTCACCTGTAAGTAGGTCAATATAACAAGTTATTTATTAAGATTAGATATTATACCCTTTCAATTTGATCTTCCTATTCGGAAAGAGTATGTACCGAGATTGGTGAAATTGGGCGTTCAATTTTGTTGGGTGTTTTGTTTGTTTGTTTGTTCTAAGTCTAAATCTGTGGTGAAATTGAAACCTGCCCAATAAAGCTTGTTAGTGTTAGGTTGATTCCTCGCTGGTCTTAGATTGTTGATCACATACTTTTGGTATAAAAGAACTGGGCCCTGTGATGCTACTGTGGCGTCGGTGGCCGAGTGGCTAGGGTGCTGATTTCGAGATAGTGAGATCCCGGGTTCAAATCTTGATTGAAGCTACCGCTGTTGAATCTTTGGGAAAGACAACACCTTTTTTAACACTCGGATCAGGTGTGAATAATTACACACCTACAGGCAGATTAAGAAATTGTGAACATGTCATAATAATCGAACCTAACACTAACAGGCTGCTAAACTGGGAGCAAAGAATGCTATTGGATACCACGGCCCCAATAAAGTAAGTCTGATATGTACTTGTACAGGGATATGGACTATAATCTGTATAAATATTAAATAGTCAATACAAATATAAATATAAGTGGCACTCGAAGGCTGCCTCGACCGTACAAAGATTATAATATTATATCGGCCAGTGCTCCTCCAATTGTGTCTCACCTTGCCGCGGTGGAGGGGCTTGCGAGGTCTAAGGATTTCTAAGGCTATATTAAACAGGTTCAACCATATTAGGCAGGCTTAGAATGAGGATCCAGACTAAG